>PVJX010046406.1:0-12303 GCA_004027295.1 Dolichotis patagonum | reverse complement strand
GGTGTCACTATGCAGTTCAGGCTGGTCTTGAGCTCACTTTGTAGCCCAGGCTGGTCTCAAAGTCTCAGTGATCCTCCTGCCTCAGCCTCCCAAACGCTGGGATTTAGGCATGTACCCCCATACCTGGCTACCCTTATTTTCTAATGCCAGTTATAAGTTTGAGTAGATCCCAACCAATTCACAATTTTCTTAATTCTCCATAAGGTGTCATAAAACTCATTAAAAGCCATTATGACCTGGATATAGATTGCCACAGGGAAGGGATACAGAGTGGTATTGGCAAAGAAGAGTCCAGGAGGATCCCATGCCAAACATCCCACTGTTCTGCTATAGGCAGTACTCCTTCCTCCTAGAAAGTGTGTGACAACTGTCACAGAGTATGGCCTCCTAGTGAAGCTCACCCAGCCTGTGTGTCTGGAGTTTTTACTAGGGGGCAGCTCAATAGCGTAGTACCTATGTGGGCATTTTTCAGTCTTTACCCCTTCCAAAAGTCATGCTATCATTTGCTCCCAATTTCTCCAGTTCCATGCAGATACAAAATGATGAAAAATAGATTGCATCATTTAATATTCTAGTGGGCGAAGCCTCTTGTTAGATAAAGATAATCCTGTGAAGTATGACCTTCAAGGAGCCTGGAGATCATTTCTCAGAGACTGAGGGCAAATATCAGAGGCCCCCTTTCACTGAGGTAAGTTCTTTACTTCACAGATGATACATGCAATCCCTTCTCCAACATTCTTCTGTAACATTACTGCTCTTCATCAACAATGCACGTGGTAGTTGAGGAAGCAGAAACAGAGCTGGGGTTCCACATCTGTACACATAAGAGGCCCATATGTTTTAAATGTGTATCAGATGTGTCCTCACTATAGAGTATATAGTAGGATGCCTTTAAAAAGCATTCTTCTAATTGTCTTTTGTTGCTTTTTGAGACAAGACAGTAAACCTGGACTCATAGAAAAATATATATTTTCTGCACAAAATCATTGAAGGTAAGCAAACTAATAGCACATAGATTTAAATGTTTACTGGTTTGTGTCAGTGTTTGGGTATACAATGAATAATTCATATCAAACTAGTAGAATGTAACATTTACATAAAATAATACTTTGCAAATTTATGGTAAGTACTAATTACTTGCCTTATTTGCCATGACTATGATATTAAATATTCATAAAAATGTGATTATTTCTTTGATTTGGCAGGCATTTAGATTTCTCTACAGCTTTTCACACTGCTAATTTTAATCCAGTAAATTATCTGGAAGAAAACAGTACGCAGCCTAAAAACTGTTCAAAATTCACTCCAACATTGAGCACATTATGGACGTAATGATCCATTACAACCAAACTTCAAGAAGGGCTTACAAGAAAACTGAGAATTAAACAAAGAAATACGGAGGCTATCATCATGATTTATCAGATATGTTTATTAGGAGATTTTTTTTATACATACTATGGACAACTGTTAGAAGACTCTTCTGATATGTAACAAATATAATTTGAGGTGTTTTGCTCCCACCAGGGACCAGTTTAAGAGAATTTACTAGGACTGTGCCAGTGTTCATTTCCTAGCTTGATGTTCAGTGAAATTATTTGTGAGACCCATTAATGTGCGAATCTGAACCATGGGTTCTAGAAATGTGCTTTGTATGGGATGGGAAGACAGAGGTCTCACTCCCTGCATGTAGCTCCTGGATAAGTTGGAGGTGCTCACATTCTTTAAAACCAAGTTGGAGGTCCATAGCCTAACACTCATCTCAGAAGAGATCTGAACTCTGCATGATCTGAATGTTTTATATCTTGTTAACTTACAATGATTCTGGTAACAGTTTACCTCTTTTCTGCTTTAGTGAGCACAGAATAAAACTCTTTTGTAGTGTCCAACGTTCTCTGGTCCAAAATTTCAGATAAGCTAAAGAGGATAACTCTTGGAGTCTGCAGGCCTAAGAACACAGGAGGAAGAGAGAAGTGGTAGGAGATGGGGACAAAAGATTTGTCAAACATGAGCTTCTGATCAGAAAATAGCTGGAGAGGGATTGTAGGGAAGATTATAAATATGTATGTCTTGTTTACATCTCAAGGCTTCTATCACTAAAGTTCAACAAGACAAAGATTATACAACATAGAAATTCTTTAAATACACTGTTTTAAGCAAGATAAATTTTACTAATTCAGTGTTTGGACTTGGACCTATAGATAGACTTCAAATTTATTTATTCTTGGATGTTTATGAAAGGTGTTTGACTAGCGTCAGGACCATTATACTGAGTAACAAATTCGTAACTCTGAAGAAGAATGTTTTAAAATGTAGACCCAAACATGCAAGCTCTAATCCAAATCTGATATAAGCAGGTAGGAGGTATAACATACCGACACCAGAGAACAAGAATGAGCCCTCTTCTTTGTGAGCCTTAAGAAAATGTAAAATGAAAATGAAGCCTGACAATTAGAAAATAATTCAACCAAACACATACACTTATAAATTGGTATTCCCTTGGTAGTGAATGAATGTAACTGGATAAAAACTACCCACGCAATTGAGGCTTAATGCTGTCTTCTGAAGGCAGTTAGCTTGACTCGTTTGCTGTTTCAGGGAGATAAAATAGCATGCTGTTAGGAGCAAACAGTTGCAAGGTCTCCGCTTCCTATGGGCTGTGTCCTTGGTTACATTACTCAGCCCCTGTTGGCATTAGTTACTGCATCTGTGTATTGGGCAAAACAACGATCCATTTCGTAGTACTGTTGTGAAGATTTACCGTATTCATGGAAGGTGTTTAGCAGATGTCTGGCATGTGAAATGCTTAATAAATCCTAGCTAGTATTATTATAACTATTATATGCAGGAAGTTTAAACATAGGAAAAATCAATCAAATGCCTACCCCTGTAAAGAGAAATGTCATATATCTGATTGATAATGTTCCAGAAATGGTTGAATTGATGCTAGCCTACAGTTTTTTAGTAGAAAATCAGCATTTTTTGGGTCAAAGTTAGTGATTGCTACTCTGGGACTACTCGACTCTGTCTTGGGTTTAAAGCAAGAATGAGCACATATTTCTGTATGAAGTTAAGCATGATCCTTTCTTCTAGAATCCTTCTGAGTTTGCTTGCTGTAGATGAATTCCTAAGCTGATATCCAAGGGGAGCTCAAGTCTGGTTCTGTTAATCATGAACTCATCAAGACCCTATGGGAGCTTCTGGGAATAAAATACCAAATTATACATACTTACCTTTTATGGATAAAGGGTCTATGATTTTTATTAGACTATTAAAGAGTTTATACACCTTTAAATTTTCAGAAAAATCAGTCTAGGTTGTGTGGGTTCCTCTTAATGAGCACTAGTCTGCAGTGAAGATGGGTCAAGACTGCAATTATGAGGGTCAGAGTTGTATCTGCCCCTTTTGGCCTTAGAAGGCCATTTGCCATGTGTTAGCTTTTTTCATTTCATATGGAATTTGTATCCAACTGGGTTTATGTGGTTGTTCCCTTAAATACTGCTGTTAGATTATAATGACCTCATCCATCCCTGTGTCATTGTTATTTGAACTTTAGATGACAGACTTTAGTTTATAACAAATGTTATGTATTCATGTTATATAATTACATTATACATTAATTATAGTATACACAGTTGTGTTTACTATGTTGAAATAATTTTTATATCCTGATTATGTCATGAATATATTTGATGGCACTCTCAATTTCCTTTCAACCAAAGTTTAATAACCATGAGTAAATATAGAAAATATTATGTCCATTAAAACTACTTTTCTTTAAGATCAGCAAAACCAAAAAATAATGCTTAGGCTTTATCAGCTTTCTCAACAAAAAAAAAACAATAGGAAACATGATTGAAATAGGATTGATATTGCACAGATTAATGATAAGAATCTTGGTTATAATGCTGATCTCCTAAATGTGAGTAAAATGAGAGTAGGTTAGCACATACTCCTTTTTTAGCCAAAGTCATGTTATGTCATTGTTTTGAAAGTTAGCAATTATATATATGATCTACCTAAATTGAAACTATAAAAAATAATGCAAAGCACGTTGTAGTAGAGTGTGAAACTATTCTGCCCCAATTTTTACTTCCCTACCAAACCCACACAAAGTCCTCAGAAAATCTGCTGCAAGATGGTATAGTATAAAATAACTATGTATAAGTCAGCCCTGCCCCCATCCCTGCTCCCTACCTTTGGTGCAGATACACTTCTTAAAATGAAAACAACAAATGTAAACTGGGTGCTTCCTTGCTTGCTTTCTACGAAGTCTGTGCGCCAAGTACTAACCTGCTTTTCTAAGCTCTGACCCAACCTTGTCATGTGCCTGTTTACCAGGCTTGTGAAACAAGAGGCAAAGCTGCCTTGAAATCAACAGTTTGCTCTGATGGATTCTCTCCAGTTCCTGGTGCTAATCATAGCACTGGAGCCTGTACTTTCAGAAAAGCAGAGCGCTCAAGCTTTAAAGGAAAAGAAAAGAAAGAAAAATTCTTTCTACCTAAAATTGCTCACAAAATATATCTCTTTCTCCTTTGCATTAGTCTGCTTCCGAAAAGCTTGTTACTGTGATTTTTATTTTGTAATAGGCATGTGGGTTCTCAGTGAACATCTCCTTACTGTGAGCACCAGGGCATGTGAGGAGTTTTCAAGGAAAGCCAAAGGAAAATGATAGACACAGGAGGTCAGAGCAGTTCACAAGGGCTGTTAACAGCTGCGGCCACCATCTGACTGATCCACGTGCATCCTCCGAGCTGCCTCAACAATATGTGGAGCTTACGGGGAGATTCAGGCCCGTCTGCAGAATGTCATTTCCCATAAAGGAACTGGCTGACTTGGCACTGGTTTTGTCCTGGGCAAATGTGCGTAGTAGACCGAGTCATTTACCCAAAGTCTCTAAAAGAAACACAAAGCAGGGAGGCCCTGATTTCTTTTGTTAACATGAAGATAACTTTGTTTGCCTATGTTAATTTAAAAGGAGGACCCAAAGCATCAGACATCTGGTTTTTAAAAGTCAAGTCTGTGCCCTGTACTTGGAATTTTTCATTTAGTTGGGATATAATTAAAAGCACAAACAATGGAAAAGTGGAAGAATCATTTAATGTTTCCATTCCTAGAATGTTCAGCTCACCTGAGTTCAAACAGGTCGTCAATTGCTTTTGAAATACTCAACTCTGACTTTGCAGATGGTTAGGGTCAGTGACACTGCCAGTCTTTTTCAAATTTAACAAGGCAAGATGAAAGAGGTCAGCTCTCTGGAGTGTGGGGTGTTTTTTTCTGACAGTATTGAGAGTATTACATTGAGTTGCTGAAAGTGTCTGGAAACAATAGGAATAGTGTTAATTTTGGTCTCTGTGCACATAAGAGTTTTTAAAGAATATTATTTTAAAATTTTTAATTGGTACACATTATACAGAAAGTTGTTTCACTACAATATTTTCATACATGCATATCGCTACTTTGATCATATGCATTCCAAGTATTATCTTCCCTTGCCTTCTCTTCCCCCTCCCTCTAACTCTCTCCTCTTTCTTTAGGTGTCCCTTCTACTTTGTTCTGTTTCTTTCCTCTAGATCCTACACATGAGAGAAAGCATGTGATATTTGTTTTTCTGAGTCTGGTTTATTTCACTTAACAGGACGATTCTGATTTCCACCCATTTTCCTGCACATGACGTTTTCATCCTGTATTGTATGGCTGAATAAGGCATACTCCATTGTGTATATACACCACATTTTTTTTATTCACTAATCAGATGATGGACACCTAAGCTGATTCTGTAACTTGGTCATGGGTATCTCTACAGTATGCTGTCTTTAATTCCTCATCAGGGCTTTTAACTCTTGTCGAATCCTGCTCTGAAATGTCACCACACTTACCTGTCACTTCTTGGCTATAGGGAAAGAAAACACAAAAATGCCAAAGATGAGACATCCATTAGGTATCTGTGAGAACTTTGTATTTTAGGAAGAAAGAACTCAAAAAAATGGAAAATGGTGCTAGGAAGATTGATCAACTGTCTTGCCTACTATCATGTGTCAGAGAGTTGAGTCTATTTTCTATGTGAGCCTGGAAATAAGAACAGACACATAGTGCATTAGTTTGCTAGGACTGCTTATAACAAAACTCCAAAAACTTGGTGGTTTAAAGCATTACCTGTTTATTGCATCATAGTTCTGGAAGCCAGAAGAAATATTTAGGTGTTTTCAGGACCATGTTCTGTCGGAAGCTTCCGGATGAGAATCCTTCCTCGCCTTATCCAACTTCTGAGAGCTTCAGATCTTCCTTGGTTTAGCTGTTTATCTTGACTATCAATTTGATTGGCTGTGGTTAAGGAAAGTTAAGCCAGATGACTTGGGAATAGGGTATTGTGATTATTTAAAGTTCCTATTTCACCAAGAGTTACATTTTACGATTATTCATCTGTCTTAGTATGGGGTATTTTGAGAGGTAGACAGTTACTATTAGGTTTGCTTTTAGCTTACTAGTAGCTAGAAAATGAAATCTTACTGCAAAAGTGAAATTTACTGGTTGATTTACCTCAGCAGTCTCCTTTCCTAGGTGCCATGGACAAAAGGATCAACTCAGCCACTTTATCTCAAACCAAACCAAACCAAACCAAACCAAACCAAACCAAACCAAACCAAACCGATATTAAAAAAGCAATAGGAGATGCAGCAATGATTGCATCCCAAAGAGGTTTCAGTCTTGTCCTGGATATACTTCTCTGTATTTCTGGGTCCCTGTGGAGGGACCACATAGGAAGATGCTGATGTCACCTGCTGACAGAATATAAAGAATGGAATATGCCCAAATTCAAACTTCTCTTTGTCTGATGTCTGTGAGGTCATTGTCTGCTTTTTAGGAACTGACAGTTGAAGAAGGACCGGAGATTTTCAGGGTTGTTCAAGCAGTAAATCCATAGCAAGGAATAGAATATTCTAAATTAGTTTTTATTGAGTGCCAACTATGTGCCAGGCACTTTAGACAATAGATATTTTGATGCATTTGGTAGGTTAGTTAATCTAGGCAAGTTTGTATGCTATTGTTTCTCATAAAACATATGCGAAGTAGGCTGCTGCCAGAGTGGGGTCAGCTACACCCAAGCCTTTCTCCCCGAGTCTGTGCCATTCTCAGACTGTGAGGGAGAGAACCAGGGGCCTCTCTAGGAGGTTATCCCCACCTGGAAACCATACCATTTTCACTGTTTTGTTGGGTTGGGTTTTATTCTCTTTTGTTTTGTTTGATTATGTTAAATCTGATGGCATGAGCCATCAGTTATTTGAAAGATGACAAGACATATTATGGTAGCCATTTTGGTTTTGCTAGTGGCTTGTTTTGAGGTTCTCTATTTCATTCATTGTTTTGGCTTTGTTGTTTTTGTGCTGTTCTGTTCTGTTTGATTTTTACTGTGTCCAAAAGTATCTACAGCTGTTTTGAAGACAACAAAGGGCATTATGGTAACTATTGTTGGTTTTTCAGGGTTTTGAGGTTCTTTGTCACTTATATGGTTTATTTTTGATTGTTTTTTTTCTGTTTTTTCCTTGGTTTTATCCTCTTTAAAATAAAAAAGTATGCGCAAATTATTATTCCCACTGTTTAATGGAAGAAACTGAAGTTTAGAAAAATTAAATGGTTTCCAAGTGTAATTCAAGTTGTAGTTCTTGACAATTGCAAGCAGTAGGTAGAGAGGTGGCAATCATTTTGAATTATAAGTACAGAAGCACCTTATTAGTGAGCATAAGAGATAAAATTGGAAGTGTGTGGGCAATTGATGGAAGATTCTGAATGTAAGCCTGAAGATTATACCTACTACACTGACATTACCAAGCAACTGTGGATTTTGAGCAGCTGGGTAAAATGATGCAAACAGCACTGAAAAGGAATCCACATTCCTGAAAGAAAAAAAAAATAGAGGAAGGGAAACCAGCCAGAAGGCATTGACAGTAATTGAGGCATAAGCTGAGTTGGGCCTTGAATGTGTGGGGGCTGTAAAAAGGAAAAGAAAGGCAGCTTGTTTATTTATACTTTGACTGATTTCAAAAATATGCTTTAAGGTAGCTTGGAAAAATTTAAGAAACCCAGAAGAATAACCCAAAAGAGGGACATAAGAAAAAATTTAGAAAGAATAAAATGGAATAATAATAGAATAAATAATAATAAATAAAAGATAATAAAATAAATAAATAAATAAAAAATAGAAAGAATAAAATGGAATAATGAAATAGAGATCAATTCATTCCTAATGTCAAGGAATCCCATTCATACAAAGTAATTGAGTGAGGTAACAAAACTATACATTCTAGTGATGCAGTTCTTTTCATTTGGCTTAAGGCAAGTTGGGGAGATAGTTTTAGTGTACTTGTCTGTATACTCTTTAGGCAATCCCCAATTTACACAATTTTTGATATATATTGCATTGAGATATATTCATGTAATGAGTTACATATTGTAGTAACTTGCTAGCTATAGATTAAAACCAGAAAAAATTCTGTATTCATTTAAACTGGCTAGGGATAATGTCAAATAAGAGGCCCAACAGGGACATATGTCTGAATAGACCATATTAATCCCACTCATAAGGGCAATAGAACAGTAGACATTCTGATTAGAAGAAAATTCAGTTGGGGAAAAAATCTAGATCGTAATAAAAATCCACCAGAGAGACGGGGACATCTATCTAGATACCTCTTTTGATGGCCTCATGAAGATCTATGGCACCAGGGGTGAGGAGGACAGCTTTCCAGAACCTACAGCAGTACTTTCTCTCCTAGACTCACTGGCCATTTCTGAATTTTTGTTGGAAAGATTAAGGTATATTTCCTATGAGATTACTGTGCCCAGCACCTTAGTGAGAAGACTTACTTTACCTCTCTAGTCATAGTCGTGAAGAACTGAAGACAAACAACTCCAAGCTTCTTCTGTCAAGGAATTTTCTTCTTTTGGTGTCCATAAAGAACAACGAAGATTTCAATGGATACAAAGAAGAAAAATAAGGAGGTTCATGGCTAGTGTCATGGCAGTGTGAGGTGACTGTGACCCCCATCTCTCTTTAGGCCTCCTCGGCAAATCAGGAGGTAAAGAGTGGCATTCTACATAGGAAATCTGCTGCCCTGGGAGCTCTAGGCTTGCACTGTTATTTTCTACTTCGAGTCCATAGAGAGCAGCTAGAATTTCAATGGAATAAAAAGAACAGAAGCATTGATTTGGAGGGGAACACTATCATATTGTGTTCTTCACAGAACATTTAATCTTCCCAAGTTGCAGTTTTCCCATTAAAACTTACTTATCCACAACCCTGCCAGCAACCATCCTACCTTTAGTCTCTGGAATTTACTTCTCTAGGAACTTCATATAAGTAGCACCACAGAATACTTGTCCTTTTGAGCAGTTTGCAGCCTTACTGATCATTATAAAATTGAATGTTCAGAAGAGTAGAAATGAAGATTACCATGGAAAGAGTCTCAAGGATCTAAAGGAATACATCTCATTAGACAAGAGATCACAAGGAATGCTCCTGCTAATTTTGAAAAGAGAATTCTTGCTAGAGACAACACAATCTCACCCACTAGTGTTTACCAGAGACTATTTAACATTTCTGATAGGGTCAATGTATAGAGATCATCCTACCTTCTAATGTAAGAAACTTCAAATTGTGTTTTTTATTCCAGCTTATGGAGGCGCTGATTATTTCTAGCACTGTGATATGAAGACTTTTACTGGGCCCAGATTCCAAGTGATCATGAAAAAACTCTAATAGCTAATCATAATTGCAATGAAGAGATGAGGAAAGATTATAGATATATTTTTTTCTCTTAGACATGGGCATTACAGTATTCAAATTACTCAACAAATATGCTTTTGATGAAAACTGTCATTTATGGTCACAAACTGGGTGACTGAAAGAAGAGAGGTTTTAGATATGAACCTTTGTAATTCTAATTATGACTGCTGTGCACAACAACCAGAAGACAGAACAAGTGACTTAACTAGGGCATAATTATTACAGTACTGATTATAGTACCAACTAGGTATTGTTGGTATTTATATTGATCTCATTTGGTGGTTGTAGTGTGTGTAGGATGTCCTAGTTAAATAGAGATATTAATATATTATCCTGTTCAGAATTTGTTGAGCACTTATTAATAGGACTTAGGTTTTGTTCCTTATCAATTCAATTTGTTCAAGAGGAGAGATACAGTTTGCTGCTTAAGTGATTAAATTCAAATATACTCCTCCTTTTTCTAGAGGTAAATATTGGTTGCTTTAAAAAGTAAAGAGAAAAAACAAAAGGGAAGAGTAATAAAGTGTGTAGCCCATAAGTAAAAAAGTTTCAGAGCCAACTCAGTATGTGAATTTTTAAGCTGTGTTGTCATCATTAAGTACTGCTAATTAAATATGGCTGGAGGGAAACACACATGTGCTGATTCCTCTTATTTCAAACACGTGACCATCAAGTCTCTGACTTAGACTGGAATCTAGCTCTATTTCTTACTTAGCTCACTCCCTTGCTCTCCTGTGTAATTATTTTATACCTACTTCTGGCCACTCAAATGTTCATCATCACCTTGGCTTTTATAGTTACTGAGAGAACAGAAACAATATGAAGAGAATTTCCATACATTTCTACTCCCATATTTACCAACCTAATTACATTTGTACCAATATCTCTCTTTTCTAGCTTATAATAATAAAAGAATTATTTATAATTTTTAAAGCATTGGGTCTCATTCCTCTAGAAATCTCAGATATGATTTCTATTATTCTTCACTCCTCTTTTGCATTGTTAATTTGCCTCTCACTTCTGGATAATTCTTTTTAACTTATAAGTGTACTATTATAGTCTTCATCTGGAAGACCACTGACACTCTGTGGTGTTACACTTACTTTTAATATCATCTTGTATTTCTATAAAATGAAATAAGTATTTAGTATTTCTATTAAAATGAAATACATTAGATACAGATTATATTTTACTCTGCATCTCCTATCATCTCTCAAATTCTCTCTAGGCAGGCTTTTGTCTTTAGTGCTCAAAATACTTTATCAAGGTCACTGTTGACTTTTGTATTGTCAAATACAAGAGTCGGTTTTCATTTTATTTGGTCTCTGCAGTACGTAACATGGTCAACGGCTCCCTTCTTTAAAGACTTCTCTTACTTGACCTCTGGGATACTTGCTTGGTTATCTTTTAACTCACTGATGATTATTCCTTACTCTGCTGGCTGTTTGCTCCTCATTCATATTACTTCATTTCTTAGGTTTCCTTTACTACCTTTACTTATCCTCTAGTCAGGAATTCTGAAAGTGTTTGGTTATAGACCTTTATATACTCTTAAGAATTAGTAATGATGCCCCCAAAATGTTTGGTTGTATGGGTTATAGCTATTGATAATTATTAGAAAGTATTAGAAATTGAAACATAAATTTAAAAGCTTTTATTAGCTTGTTTAAAAATATCAAGAACATCTTGGTTGTTTCCAAGATTTAGCTATTACAAATTGTGCTGCTATGAACATGGATGCACATATATCACTGTGATATGACCTTTTCAGTTTTTCTGGGAAAATACCCAGGAGGGAAATAGCTGGGTTGAATGGAGCTTCCAGTCCTAGTCTTCTGAGAATTCTCCATACTGATTTTCATAGTGGTTGCACCAGTCTACACTCCTACCAACAGTGGATCAGTGTTCCTTTTTCCCCGAAGCCTCGCCAACATTTGTTACCAGTTGAGTTCTTGATGGCAGCTATTCTTTACGGAGTGAGATGAAATCTCAATGTTGTTTTAATGTGCACTTTTTGAATGACCAGTGATGGTGAACATTTCTTCCAAGATGCCCATCAACCGCAGAGTGGATGAAAAAGATGTGGTATTTTTATACAATGGAATATTACTCAGCTATAAAGAAGGATGATCCTAAGGCCTTCATAGGGAAATGGAGACAACTTGAGACTATCCTCATTAGTGAAATAAATAAGAATCATATTTATAAATATCACATTGTGTCTCTAGTGTAAAAAGTAATAAGAAATGTAGGAGTAATAAAACCCAAAATGTGTAATTGCTACCGTAAAAAAGAGTAAAAGAAAGTGCTCTAAAGGATATAATTGCATGCATGGTTAAGTGTGTAAGATGAATGACCATATTACTGTTTTTGTTAGATCATGGAGCAGAACTATTAGCAGTCTCATTGTTTGAATGTGTACTTTGTATGTTTTAATTTTGTAACTTGAACAACTATTTCCTAGATGACAGTATGTAAGTTACCAAGTAATGGTTTTTTAGTGTTTTTTTGTTCTTTTTTTT
>PVJX010046405.1:0-12300 GCA_004027295.1 Dolichotis patagonum | reverse complement strand
AGTGGAACAAAAAAAGCATGGTAGGACTTCTGAATTTGTGTGATAGTTCAAACAATTTTTTTTCTTTTTTATCAAAAATGAGATATTATAGTACCCATTGATCATTTTCTGTTATTCGGTTCAGAAAGCCCTGTAATTCTTTCACTCTATGTATGGCTTAATACTATTGTGTTATATTTGATATTATTGTATTTGAAACCATGCTCAACTATAGCAGAGTAAGAGATATGGTGTTAGCTACTGTTGATGTCCAGTTGACTTAATGTGACCCCAATTTTATTGAGCAGAGTCTGCTCTTATCAAAAAGAAAATATGTGGAATAATTGGAATATTTCTTTTAGCAATTTCTATTCATGGTATATGTGTTGCCTATGTTGTCCTGTTCTGATCTGCTCTGTACTACCCCCTTTTGTTTTATTCTCTTTCAAATTAAAAAAAAAGAAAAAAATAGCAATATCTGAAACTATCTTGATACTAGTAGTCCCCATATTTAAGCCAAGAATAACATCAACTTTTAAAAGTTCTATAAAAGTGAAGAGTAAATAATCTTCCCTGTAAAAATTACCAACCACTCAATGTCATACTTGTTAATAAATTGCATCTTTTCTGCGGTGATTTTTGTTGTTACTCCACTCTCTACTTTAAGTCATCTCAGACTGAAGGAAAGGCATTGTCCCCACTTTTAATATAGTTTCTACCTTGTTACTTCAAAAATCCTTTTTCAGGTTGTATGCATGCTAATCAATTAATAAGAATGAAATGCTAAAGAGGGCATAAATGTGGAACAAAGAACAGGACAAAACCACACTAAATGAATTGAAATAATATGGTAGGTTGTCATGACCCCAATTTTATTGAGCAGAGTCTGCTCTTATCAAAAAGAAAATATGTGGAATAATTGGAATATTTCTTTTAGCAATTTCTATTCATGGTATATTCCCTTAACAATAAAGGAAATACAACCTATATTAACAATGCTTCAATATATATATTATCATGAGGAAGAGTATTCTAAAACAGTATATACATGAATGTTGGATCCATTTTGAAAGTATGAAAGTTTGACAAGTAAAAATTAAATTTTGGTCAAATTGAGAAAATAAAATCTTTTCAGGTCTGTATCCTTTAGGGTTTGGTAGTATATAGAGTAAGAGAGTTACTACAATGTTGATACATTATAGATTTTAGAACTTGGGAAAAATAATGCTCCAATTGTCAGTAGTGGGTGGTTTAGACAAAGTTCCCCAATCCAGAATGGCATAGAGCTGGAAAATAAATCTATGAAAGGTTGTTTTCTCTGCATTTACCTAAATTTGTTGTATATTCCACAAACAGTATATTGCCAGGCAGCAGAAAGAGGAAAATAAATAACAAACTGGGATTGCAACAACAAACTGGAACCCACAAAGTAGATCTGGAACTCAGGAGCACACACTTGGAAACACTGCCAGATCCTTGCTGCTGCTGTCCAAGACAGGTAGGAGGTCTGCAGAAGTGGCTCCTTTCTTGCTAGGGTTATACACAGGGTTGGCCCAGACTCTGAAAAGTTCAGTGAGAAGATGTACTGGGAGATGGAGAAGCTCAAAGCCAGGCTAAGCTCAGGTCACAGCAGTGACTCTGCAGATCCAGTATCCTGCAGGGTTTCCTCCATAGAGCACAAAGGCCACTGCCTCCCACTTGCTCATTCTCTGTAGTCTGCCTAACTTGGTCCCACACCATGACAGTGAGAAATGCATTTTCAATTTTGCACAAGTGATGTGGTCTAAACTTACACAGGTCCTTGAAGACAAAACAACTCAGTTCCATTAATTTTACTATAGTGAATGGAATAAATCAGTTAAAATATTCATTCTAAGAACTATATTTGAGTAAATCTGATACACATTTTAGGGTTCCATAGGATGGTAAATGATAACTGTAGATATTGTTTCTTCCCTGCCTCACAGGAATCTCCTGTGCCATCTCATATCAGAAAACTCCTTGAGTCTCCCTGGTGGCTCAAATCCATTTTATACAATCTCTCACTTGGGCATGGAGTAAAAATCTGGAAATACCGCACTTGGAAGAGGCACTTGGTGACTGATTTCTGAGCTCAGGTTTTATATACATATAATACTACATAGACTTGTGGGTGCAAGTGTCCGAATTTGTAACATACAGATGAATGAAATAGGACAGTGGGATTGTTCTTTATTTCAAAGAGAATAAAACAAAAGGGGGCAGTACAGAGCAGATCAGAACAGGACAACATAGGCAACACAGTACATTACATTAAGTCAACTGGACATCAACAGTAGCTAACACCTTATATCTTACTCTACTATAGATGAACATAGTTTCAAATAAAATAATATCAAACATAACACAATAGTATAAAGCTATGAAAACAGTGGAAGAATTACAGGGCTGTCTGAACCAAATAACAGAAAATTTTCAATGGGTACTGTAATATCTCATTTTTGATAAAAAAGAAAAAAAATTGTTTGAGCTATCATACATATTCAAATTCCAATAAGACACAATGTGATAGATAGAACCAATGGTTGTAGAACAAAGAAAAGCATGGTAGGACTTCTAAGAAGGATGATATTAAAACAACAATAGCTGTCATAATGTTTTGTTTTCTTCAAAACTGCTATTCATATCATCAAGTATGATATATTCAAACAAAACAGTAGATAACACCATTCCAACTGATGATTGAAAACTTTGAAAGACTTCAAAGCTGTGAGATGGGGACTCATGCTTACCATAAAGTCTTATATACTCTTATCAAATCTCATATTAGGGAGATTATATGGTATTTACCCTTGTGAGTTTGGTTTATTTCACTGAAGAGAATGGTCTCAAGTCATGTCCATTTATTTATAAATACCTCGATGTGATCATTCTTTATAGCTGAGTAGTACTCCATTGTATAAAAATGCCACAACTTTTTTATCCATTCCTCAGTTGATGGGCACTTAGGTTGTTTCCAAGATCTGGCTATTACCAATTGTGCTGCCATCAACATTGGTGCACATGTAACACGGTGGTATGATGTTTTCAGTTCTTCTGGAAATGTGCCTAGAAGCAGAAGAGCTGGGTCAAATGGGACTTCCATACCCAGCTTTTTGAGGACTCTCCAGACTGACCTCCACAGTGGTTGCACCAGGCTACACTCCCACCAACAGTGTAGAAGAGTTCCTTTTTCCCCACAGCCTCTCCAACACTTGTTGTTGGTACCGTTTTCTATCTTGGCCATTCTTTCTGGAGTGAGATGGAATCTCAGTATGGTTTTAATTGGCATTTCTCTCATGACTAATGATGATGAACATTTTTTCATGTATTTGTTTGTCATTCGTATTTCTTCATCTGAGAACTGTGTATTCATTTCAGATGCCCATTTTTGGATTGGGTCTTTGAATTTCGAGGCTCTGATTTTTTTTACTTCTTTATAAGTTCTAGACAGAAGTCCTTTGTCTCAGGAACTGTCCATGAAGATTTTTTCGCAATTTGTGGCTTTTCTTTCACTCTGCTGGAAACCTCTTTTGACATGCAGAAACTAATAAGAGGTGTTCCCAGTGATTGATTCTGGGAAGTATTTCCCGTGTAGATTGGTTCTTGTTCATGAATCCTCTTCCTACACCTATATCTTTGAGGTTTTTACCTACTTTGTCTTCCCGCAGTTTTAGTATTTCCATTTTAAAATTTAGATCTTTGATCCATTTAGATTTTAGTTTAGTGTATGGTGATAGGCATGGGTCTAGTTTTAGTCTTCTGCATATGGATAGTCAATTTTTCCAGCATCATTTGTTAAAGAGACTGTCGTTCTTCCAACAAGCATGCTTGGCCCCTTTATCAAAGACAAGGTGGTTCAGTTAGTTTGCGGTTGTGTTTGTATCTTCCAATCTATGATCCTTTGGTCTGTTTTTATTCCAGTACCATACTGACTTTATTTCTGTAGCTTTGCAGTATAATTTCAAGTCGGGGATTGTGATGCCTCCAGCCTTGCCTTTGTTGCTTAGAATTGCCTTTCTTATTCTAGGTCTCTTTGGTTCCAGATGAATTTTAGGAGTGATTTCTCTATATCTATGAGGTATGTCAGTGGTATTTTATTGGGATTGCATTTAATCTGTATAGTAATTTTGGGAGAATGGCCATTTTTACAATGTTTGTTCTTCCTATCCATGTACACGTGATGTCTTTCCTTTTTCTGAGGTCCACTTCGATTTCCTTTTTTCAGGGAATTATAATTTTCGCTGTATACCTCTTTTACTTCTTTTGTGAGATTAATTCCTAAGTATTTCATTTTTTTGGATGCTAGTGTAAAGGGTATAGCTTCTCTTATTTCTCTCTCAGTACTTTTGTTGCTAGAGTATAGAAATGCTATTGATTTTTGTGTATTAACTTTGTATCCGGCTACCTTGCTGAATTTATTTATTATATCTAAGAGTCTTTCAATAGAGTTTTTGCAGTCTTCTATGTAAAGTATCATACCATCTGCAACTAATGATAATTTAACTTCCTCTTTTCTATCTCTACTCCTTTTTTTTCTCTTTCCCGTCTTATTGCTCGGGCTAGTATTTCCAGTACTATGTTGAAAAGGAGTCGTGATAATGGACATCCTTGTCTTGTGCCTGAGTTTAAGGTAAAGGTTTTCAGTTTTTGACCATTTAATATGATGCCGGCTGTTGGTTTGTCATAGATGGCCTTTACCATATTGAGATAAAGACCTTCTATTCTGAGTCTCTGTAAGGTTCTTATCATGAATGAGTGTTGGACTTTAACAAAAGCTTTTTCTGCATCTATAGAGATGATCATGTGGTTCTTCCTTATAGTTCTATTGATAAGGTGGATTACATTTACTGTTTTGTGTATGTTGAACCGTCTCTGCATTCCTGGGATGAATCCCACTTAGTCATTGTGTATAATCTTCTTGATGATTTGCTGCATCCTGTTGGCCAAGATTGTATTGAGAATTTCTGCATGTATGTTCATCAGGGGGATTGGCCTATAGTTCTCTTTTTTAGTTGAGTCTTTCTCTGGTTTTGGAACTAGAGTGATATTTGCTTCCAGGAATGATTTAGGAAGAATTGCTTCCCTTTCAATTTCATTGAAGAGTTTCAGGAGTGTTGGAGTTAAGTCTTCTTTGTATTTCTTGTAGAATTCTGGAGTGAATCCATCTAGGCCTGGACTCTTCTTTGTAGGCAAGGACTTAAATACATTTTCAGTTTCAGTAATAGAAATTGGGTTATTCAGCAGTTTTACATCTTCCTCATCCAGCTATAGTAGTTCATATGTATTTAGGAATTTGTCTATTTCTTTAGTGTTATTGAACATATGAGAGTAGAGGCTTTCAAAGTAGCAGTTGATGATCTTCCATATTTCCACTGAGTCTGTAGTAATTTCACCTTTTTCATTTCGTATTGCATGAATTTGAGTTTTTTCTTTCCTTTCTTTAATAAGGTTGGCCAGGGGCTTATCAATTTTATTTATTCTTTCAAAGAACCAACTCTTTGATTCATTGATCCTTTGTACTGCTTTCTTAGTCTCTATTGCATTAATTTCTGCTCTAATCATAATAATTTCCTCCCTCCTTTTGGCTTTGGGCTTGGCTTGCTCTTGTGTCTCTAGATGTTTGAGTTGTAGCATCAGGTTGTGTATTTGTGTTGGTTCTGTCTTCCTGATGTGGGAACTCAATGCAATACATTTTCCTCTGAGGACTGCTTTCACTGCATCCCACAAAATCTGGTAAGTTGTGCCTGTATTTTCATTTAATTGTAAATATTGTCTAAATTCTTCTTAAATTTCCACTGAGACCCACTGATTGCTCAGGAGTGTATTATTCCGTTTCCATGTGTTTGTAGGTTTTTGCAATTTCTTTTATCATTAATTTCTAGTTTCACAACACTATGATGCGATAACATGCATGGGATAATTTCAATTCTTTTGCATTTACTTAAATATGTTCTGTGAGCTAGTCCATGGTCTATTTTAGAGAATGTACCATGTACTGCTGAGAAGAAGGTGTATTCTGATGTTGTTGGATGGAACACTCTGTATACATCTATCAAGTCCGTTTGTTCACAGGTGTGATTCAGTTCTCTGATGTCTTTGCTGATTTTCTGTCTAGTCGATCTGTCCCTTTGGGCAAAATGTGTGTTAAAGTCTCCTGGTATAATTGTATTATTGCTTATTTGATTTTTCATTTCTGTTAGTATTTGCTTTATATAGCCGGGTGCTCTGGAATATGGTGCCTATATATATCTTAGGGAGATTTAATTTTGAAGAGAATAAAAGAAAAGGGGGCAGTACAGAGCAGATCAGAACAGGACAACATAGGCAATAGAGTACATTACATTAAGTCAACTGGACATCAACAGTAGCTAACACCATATCTCTTACTCTGCTATAGTTCAGCATAGTTTCAAATACAATAATATCAAACATAACACAATAGTATAAAGCCATGCATAGAGGGAAAGAATTACAGGGCTTTCTGAACCGAATAACAGAAAATGTTCAATGGGTACTGTAATATCTCATTTTTGATAAAAAAGAAAAAAATTTGTTTGAACTATCACACATATTCAAATTCCAACAAGACACAATGTGATACATAGAACCAATGGTAGTAGAACAAAGAAAAGCATGTTAGGACTTCTAAGAAGGATGCTATTAAATCAACAATAGCTGTCATAATGTTTTGTTTTCTTGAAAACTGCTATTCATATCATCAAGTATGATAGAGTCAAACAAAACAGGATAACACCATTCCAACTGATGATTGAAAACATTGAAAGACTTCAAAGCTGTGAGATGGGAACTCATGCTTACCATAAAGTCTTATATACTCTTATCAAATCTCATATTAGGGAGATTATATGGTATTTACCCTTGTGAGTTTGGTTTATTTCACTGAAGAGAATGGTCTCAAGTCGTGTCCATTTATTTATAAATACCTCAATGTGATCATTCTTTATAGCTGAGTAGTACTCCATTGTATAAAAATGCCACAACTTTTTTATCCATTCCTCAGTTGATGGGCACTTAGGTTGTTTCCAAGATCTGGCTATTACCAATTGTGCTGCTATCAACATGGGTGCACATATATCACTGTGGTATGATGTTTTCAGTTCTTCTGGAAATATGCCTAGAAGCGGAAGAGCTGGGTCAAATGGGACTTCCATACCCAGCTTTTTGAGGAATCTCCAGACTGACCTCCACAGTGGTTGCATCAGTCTACACTCCCCCCAGCAGTGTAGAAGAGTTTCTTTTTCCCTACAGCCTCTCCAACACTTGTTGTTGGTCGTTTTTTCTATCTTGGCCATTCTTTCTGGAGTGAAATGAAATCTCAGTGTGCTTTTAATTGGAATTTCTCTCATAAATAATGATGATGAACATTTTTTCATATATTTATTTGCATTCGTATTTCTTCATCTTAGAACTGTGTATTCATTTCAGATGCCCATTTTTGGATTGGGTCTTTGAATTCCGAGGCTCTCATATTTTTAATTCTTTATAAGTTCTAGACAGAAGTCCTTTGTCTCAGGAACTGTCCATGAAGATTTTTTTTGCAATTTGTGGGTTTTATTTCATTCTGCTGGAAACCTCTTTTGACATGCAGAAACTAATAAGATGTGTTCCCAGTGATTGATTCTGGGAAGTATTTCCTGTGTAGATTGGTCCTTGTTCATGAATTCTCTTTCTACACCTATATATTTGAGGTTTTTACCTACTTTGTCTTCCCACAGTTATAGTATTTCTGTTTTAATATTTAGATCTTTGATCCATTTAGGTTACACTTTAGCATATGGTGATAGGCATGGGTCTAGTTTTCGTCTTCTGCATATGGATAGTCAATTTTTCCAGCACCATTTGTTAAAGAGACTGTCGTTCTTCCAACAAGCATGTTTGGCCCCTTTACAAAGATAAGGTGGTTGAGTGAGCTTGCGGTTGTGGTTGTATCTTCCAATCTATGATCCTTTGGTCTGTTTTTATTCCAGTACCATGCTGACTTTATTACTGTAGCTTTGTAGTATAATTTCAAGTCGGGGATTGTGATGCGTCCAGCCTTGCCTTTGTTGCTTAGAATTGCCTTACTCATCCTAGGTCTCTTCTTTGTCCAGATGAATTTTAGGAGTGATTTCTCAACATCTATGTGGTATGTCAGTGGTATTTTATTGGAATTGCATTTAATCTGTATAGTAATTTTGGGAGAATGTCCATTTTTACAATGTTTGTTCTTCCTATCCATGTACACGTGATGTCTTTCCTTTTTCTGAGGTCCACTTTGATTTCCTTTTTTCAGGGTATTATAATTTTTGCTGTATAGCTCTTTTACTTCTTTTGTGAGATTAATTCCTAAGTATTTCATTTTTTTGGATGCTAGTGTAAAGGGTGTAGCTTCACTTACTTCTCTCTCAGTACTTTTGTTGCTAGAGTATAGAAATGCTATTCATTTTTGGGTATTGACTTTGTATCCGGCTACCTTGCTGAATTTATTTATTATATCTAAGAGTCTTTCAATAGAGTTTTGGCGGTCTTCTATGTAAAGTATGATGTCATCTGCCACTAATGATAATTTAAGTTCTTCTTTTCCTATCTTTACTCCTTTTATTTCTCTTTCCCGTCTTATTGCTCTTGCTAGTATTTCCAGTACTATGTTGAATAGGAGTGGTGATAATGGACATCCTTGTCTTGTGCCTGAGTTTAAGGTAAAGGCTTTCAGTTTTTGACCATTTAATATGATGCCGGCTGTTGGTTTGTCATAGATGGCCTTTACCATATTGAGATAAAGACCTTCTATTCTGAGTCTCTGTAAGGTTCTTATCATGAATGAGTGTTGGACTTTAACAAAAGCTTTTTCTGCATCTATAGAGATGATCATGTGGTTCTTCCTTTTGGCTCTATTGATATGGTGGATTACATTTACTGTTTTGCGTATGTTGAACCGTCTCTGCATTCCTGGGATGAATCCCACTTGGTCATGGTGTAAAATCTTCTTAATGATTTGCTGCATCCTCTTTGCCAAGATTGTATTGAGAATTTTTGCATCTATGATCATCAGGGAGATTGGCCTATAGTTCTCTTCTTTAGTTGAGTCTTTCTCTGGTTTTGGAACTAGAGTGATATTTGCTTCCAGGAATGATTTAGGAAGAATTGCTTCCCTTTCAATTTCATTGAAGAGTTTCAGGAATATTGGAGTTAAGTCTTCTTTGTATTTCTTGTAGAATTCTACAGTGAATCCATCAGGGCCTGGACTCTTCTTTGTAGGCAAGGACTTAATTACATTTTCAATTTCACTAATAGAAATTGGGTTATTCAGCAGTTTTACATCTTCCTGATCCAGCTTTGGTAGTTCATATGTATTTAGGAATTTGTCGATATCTTCAGTGTTATCGAACCTATGAGAGTAGAGCTTTTCAAAGTAGGTGTTGATGATCTTCCGTATTTCCACTGAGTCTGTAGTAATTTCACCTTTTTCATTTCTTATTGCATGAATTTGACTTTTTTTCTTTCCTTTTTTAAATAAGGTTGGCCAGGGGCTTATCAATTTTATTTATTCTTTCAAAGAACCAAATGTTTGATTCATTGATCCTTTGTACTGCTTTCTTAGTCTCTATTGCATTAAGTTCTGCTCTAATCTTTATAATTTCCTCCCTCCTTTTCACTTTGGGCTTGGCTTGCTCTTGTGTCACTAGATGTTTCAGTTGTAGCATCAGGTTGTTTATTTGTGTTGGTTCTGTCTTCCTGATGTGGGAACTCAATGCAATGAATTTTCCTCAGAGGACTGCTTTCACTGCATCCCACAAAATCCGGTAAGTTGTGTCTGTGTTTCCATTTACTTGCAAATATTGTTTAATTTCTTCTTTAATTTCCTGCATGACCCACTGATTGCTCAGGAGTATATTATTCAGTTTCCAGGTGTTTGTACGTTTTTAGCAATTTCTTTCATCATTCATTTCTAGTTTCACAGCACTATGATCCGATAACATGCATGGGATAATTTCAATTCTTTTGCCTTTACTTAAATGTGTTCTGTGAGCTAGTCCATGGTCCGCTTTAGAGAATGTCCCATGTACTGCTGAGAAGAAAGTGTATCCTGATGTTGTTGGATGTAACACTCTGTATACATCTATCAAGTCCGTTTGTTCACAGGTGTCATTCAGTTCTCTGATGTCTTTGCTGATTTTCTGTCTAGTCGATCTGTCCCTTTGGGTCAATGGTGTGATAAAGTCTCCTGTTATAATTGTATTATTGCTTATTTGATTTTTCATTTCTATTAGTATTTGCTTTATATAGCCAGGTGCTCTGGAATTTGGTATATATACATATATATTTATATATATGGGTGTGTATGTATATATACATATATATATGTATATATATATATATATTTCTAATTGAAAGAGAATAAAACAAAAGGGGGCAGTACAGAGCAGATCAGAACAGGACAACATAGGCAACACAGTACATTACATTAAGTCAACTGGACATCAACAGTAGCAAACATCATATCTCTTACTCTGCTATAGTTGAGCCTAGTTTCATATACAATCATATCAAACATAACACAATAGTATAAAGCCATCCATAGGGTGAAAGAAATACAAGGCTTTCTGAACCAAATAACAGAAAATGTTCAATGGGTACTGTAATATCTCATTTTTGATAAAAAAACAAAAAATTTGTTTGAGCTATCCCACATATTCAAATTCCAATAAGACACAATGTGGTAGATAGAACCAATGGCTGTAGAACAAAGCAAAACATGGTAAGACTTCTAAGAAGGATGCTATTAAATCAACAATAGCTGTCATAATGTTTTGTTTTCTTCAAAACTGCTATTCATATCATCAAGTATGATATAGTCAAACAAAACAGGATAACACCATTCCAACTAATGATTGAAAACTTTGAAAGACTTCGAAGCTGTGAGATGGGGAGTCATGCTTACCATAAAGTCTTATATACTCTTATCAAATCTCATATTAGGGAGATTATATGGTAATTACCCTTGTGAGTTTGGTTTATTTCACTGAAGAGAATGGTCTCAAGTCGTGTCCATTTATTTATAAATACCTCGATGTGAGCATTCTTTTTAGCTGAGTAGTACTCCATTGTATAAAAATGCCACAACTTTTTTATCCATTCCTCAGTTGTTGGGCACTTAGGTTGTTTCCAAGATCTGGCTATTACCAATTGTGCTGCTATCAACATGGGTGCACATATATCACTGCGGTATAATGTTTTCAGTTCTTCTGGAAATATGCCTAGAAGCGCAAGTGCTGGGTCAAATGGGACTTCCATACCCAGCTTTTTGAGGACTCTCCAGACTGACCTCCACAGTGGTTGCACCAGTCTACACTCCCACAAACAGTGTAGAAGAGTTCACTTTTCCCACCACCTCTCCAACACTTGTTGTTGGTCGTGTTTTCTATCTTGTGTCACACTTGAGATTTACCTTAGGAATACCTCAAACATAAGTGTAATGCACTGCGCTAAAAGAACCCTTAGTAAAAAAAGTACTATTTTTCTTTCCTACAAACTGCATTTGCTTTCTCTGCGTGTTTTAACATGAAGTGAGGATAAGTATACTATATCATTCTTGTGATTTAGCCTACAAAAACCTAAAACTGAAATGAAACACATAAGATGAGTTAGTCCTCAGGAGTAATGCTCATGTGTTGTTTCCCAGAAGTAGGATTGCTTACTCAGCATATACCACGTGATCGTGGGAAAGATACACTTGACTCACACATGTGATTTACCCTAGAAATACCTCAAACATAAGTGTAATGCACTGCGCTAAAAGAACACTTAGTAAAAAAGGACTATTTTTTTTCCGGGAAAGTGCATTCGCATTCTCTGCGTGGTTTAACATGTACTTAGGATATGTATACTATGTCATTCTTGTGATTTAGCTTAGAAATAATTCAAACTTAAGTGAAACACACAAGATGAGTTAGTCCTCAGGAATAACGCACATGTTCTGTTTCCCAGAAGTAGGATTGCTTACTCAGCATATACCATGTGATCGTGGGAAAGATACACTTGTGTCACACTTCAGATTTACCTGAGAAATACCTCAAACATAAGTGTAATGCACTGCGCTAAAAGAACACTGAGTAAAAAAATACTATCTTTCTTTCCTGGAAAGTGCATTCGCATTCTGTGCATGTTTTAACATGAACTTAGGATATGTATACTATGTCATTCTTGTGATTTAGCTTAGAAATACCTCACACTAAAGTAAAATGCATAAAATCAGTTAGACATCAGGAGTAACGCACATGTGCTGTTTCCCAGAAGTAG
>PVJX010046403.1:0-12298 GCA_004027295.1 Dolichotis patagonum | reverse complement strand
TCCATGGGTTACTCCGGTGATGAAGTCCTAAGTGCTTACCAAAACCTATCTGCAACCAAGCCTTGCACACTCTGAACATTTTAGGGGAACGACCATATTGCAAACATAACATCTTATTTTTGACTTCGATTGTGGTGCATGGTTTGTGTTTTCAGGTCCCTGAAAACGTTGCAGGCTTGTATCCCTCTGGGAAACTTTTTCCTTAGGGTAAATTGGGATCCTTAGATTCTAAACAAACCATGGAGAGTTGCAGTCAACAATTACAGTGGTTGCTTCTGACCCTTGTGAGTTCAACGCAGTTATTTAGAGGATGACGGAGTAACACAGGCAATTCGCTGACTATTTCCCCTCCTATGCATTGCTCATACCTGACGAAATCATAGCTGGACCCTTTGTCTCAGGAAGAACTAAGTATGTCTTATGAACTATATTTCCAAGCTTCTCTTGGAATCAGGTGTTTGTGGTTTATTGTGATTATGTCATTTTTATTGGCTTGGGTTAGGGGGACTAGGAATGCAGAGTTCTGGGTGTTGGTCATACAGGTGTGACCTTGGAAACTGTCTGGCCTCTGTTCCCTTCTTCTCTCTCTGGTTCTTTCCTTTGCTTTCTGCTCGCTGGCTGTGAAGCCATGAGCACCTTCCCTTCGACCTGCCTTTCCTGCGTGATCTTCTGCCTTGGAAGCAACCAACTAGGACTGCTGCCTTCTCTTCTTGAAGGTGTGGGGTCCAGTGATGGGCAAACTGACCGACATACAGCCTAAGACTCTGTGCACCCTCAGCCTTTTCTTTCTTCTCTCATCCGAGGAGCTTCTAAGAACTCATCAGCAAATCTCTCCTATAGAAAGCTCTTCTTCCTCATATCCTTCTCAGTGACCCAGTGTTCCAAAACCAGGAAGATTTTGCTTTTTTTCTTTCTCATTTTAAAGAGAAAAACAATAAAACAATGCCACAGAGTTTCAATATCAGATAATGGGAGAATTAGCAAGGGTCAATGTATTATGTATTGTTATCTTCAAAAGAGTAGCTAACATGACAAGACACAGGGATGAAAAATTCATCAGAAAACATAACTAAAAACCTCTCTTTTCAATGAACTAAAAGAAATTAGCAGCATAATAACTGCACATAGTAAGGACCTACTGAAGACTGAATTCCACGTATAACTATAGATATCTAACTGTAGGTATGGATGCACATAAATGATATAATGCTGTGTGTGAAAAGAAATTGTAATGTGAACGTTGTCACGTCAGTTTTAATAAAAAGGAACAGACAATTTTTTTTTCTATACAGGGGTATGCATGGTGCTGTATAAATGTGGAGAAACAGAAAATGCATATCGAAGTGTTAAGAACCATTTTAAAAATAGCTATTAGATGATTTTAGTACCTCACACAATGTGACCACCATCCAATTGTGGTTATACTTTGTTGTGCAAAGATTAACAATAAAAATGTGTCCTTGTTTAACATAGCTACCTTTTTCAGTAAGATTTGCTCTGTACCTGGTTGAATCCATGGTTTCAGAGCATGTAGATAAGGAGAGACATCCGCATCTTAAAACCTGTGATAAAATATTGTGTATCTTAGAAAAGGATAACAAAACAAAAACTGACATTGCGGAATTTGAGTAAACATATCTCAAACTGGTCACTATGATTAGATGCAAAAGAGTTCACTAAAGGCTGTTTTTCATAAGGCATTTCACTGGGTTGATGCCAAAATTACAGAGCTTGGCTGTAGTATACAATAACTCAGAAATCCAGTTGGACGGCACGTGATTCTCTACCTGTCAGTATTTCCAGGTTATCGTTAACAATACACTGAACCATCAGTCCAGGAGAGCAGTGCCTCACCCCGCCTCCACCCCCATACACACACATAAGGAAATATGGCATTGTGTTTCCAGAGAAAAAACAGGGATACTTTGACTGGATTACTGGTGGGTCTAGTTGTTGCTAGGGTCAGATGCCAGATTTCCCTGACTTAAAGAAGACGGGGATTAATTTATGTTGGTGTTTCAGAGGGTTCAGTCCATGGTTGGTGGTTCCAAAGCAAAGACTTCATAGTGGAAGGGTATGGCAATCACAAAATGCTTAATCCATCACTGCCAAGATGCAGAGGAGGGGAACAGCTGCAGAAAAATGAGGAATAGAATAAGCTATGAACTCCAGAATCGCTCCTGGGTGACTCACTTTAACACACACGGAAATGGATTAGGTGAAGGATTCAGGCTGCTGCTAAACTCATCAAGCTAACAGCACAAAAAGTTTCTCTCTCAAGCTGAGAGACAATGCTTTTGAAAAGCATTCCAACATTACAGCTCCAAAACTGATGGAATTCTTGATAAATGATCCAAGACCATACACTGTGATGCCTCAGACCTTGTCAAAGACTGAGACACAAGACTAAGGTTTGACTGAGACTGAAGCATCCCTTAATTAATTCATCAATTAATTTTGATACCAGGAATTGAACTCAGGACCTAAAGTTTGCCAGGCAGGAGCTGTGCCACTGAGCTCTTTCCCCAGCTAGGAGCATTTTGAAATGTTTTTTCCACTCATAAAAGTTGACTGATTTTATTCTCAGAGAAACAGACTTCCTCATATCCCCATACTGACTTGGTAACTGATTGATGAACTTTACTTTTAGTGTGAGATCTGCATGTCAGGGAATGGACTGAGAGAGTTTCTATTTCTTTTCTTCATCTTAGGTGTCAGTGTGATACTTTTTGTACGTTTGACACAAGACTTAATACTTACAAGCACATATTTCACAGACATACAGAGATACATACATTTCTGTAATTCTTCATGGCAAGGAATACAAGAAGTCAGAAATTTAAGAAATGGTTTCTTTAAGATTTGAAAGAGGATGTATATGTGTATATAATATATATGTGTGCTACGATATATATATATATATATATACTGCATTTTACTTCATAAAATATACACATATATTTTATATATTTTCTAGAAATGGTAACTTGATATTACATACACACATATATAATAGTACATATAACATGTAAATTTCTATATTTTTCTATCTATATCAGTTATCTGTATTTAAAACAAAATCCATGTTAGTTGGTGTGGTGGTGTTGGCTTATAATCATAGTGTTTTGGGAGACTGAGGCAGGAGAATCAAGTTTGATCATTTTTTTGGCAACTTAGTGACTTAACGAAATCCTGTCTCAAAAAAAGAAAACGAAAATAAAACGATAAACCTCAGTTTAAAGGGCCTGTTATCAATCCATATTTCTGCAAAATAACAGTAATAACAGTAATAAATAAAATCCTTGTGATAGGTAGTTACAATTACCTTACAAGAGGAATTCGTCATTTTAAGATTTTAACAAAAAGTTAATATGAATGTTTGTAGTTTGGAATCAAAAACTTATATTTTAAACATTTCATTTTACAATATGATAAACTACAAAGCTTTGTGTACTTGCATTTATTTCACACCGGTTCCTATTGTGACTAACCGTGTTTGTCACACGTTCTCTGATTATGTGTGTTTATGCCGTGAACTGTTTTCCTATTTTAAAATTGTTTTATAGTCTATTTTATACGTATTTATTTTTCTTTGTGATTTGGAGCACTTTGCTTCTTCTGTTTTTAAATGCAAGGCTAAAGTTGGTTCATTCTGCAGCCTACTGCCGAAGGAGTGGTAAAAAGAACACCACCAATTTGTCATCATTTGCTTGTTTGTGCTTTCCAGACTTCTGTACGATCTTTTACGTACCTTGCTCTTTTGGCGTGCATTCTGATATCTGATATAAAGACAGAGGGATTCTCCATCACATAAACCTTAGGGAGGGTTATTCTACTCCTGACTCTGTAATTACTTCATTTCTGTCTTCTGCTGAGGTTTTGCTGTTCATATTCATGGATGAGTGCACAGTGGAGCCCACTGCAACTGTGTCTTTATATCACCCCCTAGATAGCAAAAGCATAGTCCATCGAGATTTGTGTCAGTGTGTAAGATAGTCTCACAGTGACATCACCTTATGACTCATTTCTCAGTCAGTATTCTCATTAAGTCGCTCATGCTTGCAACTTGTAGCTGTTCTTTGTTTAATGATTCAGTTTGT
Organism: Dolichotis patagonum; assembly: GCA_004027295.1. Classification (NCBI taxonomy): domain Eukaryota; kingdom Metazoa; phylum Chordata; class Mammalia; order Rodentia; family Caviidae; genus Dolichotis; species Dolichotis patagonum. The sequence goes on along the minus strand of PVJX010046403.1, from coordinate 8,198 downwards.
ACAGCTGAGGACCTGTCTTCACTTTTTGCCTCTCAAAGTAACCAAACTTCCAGACACCTCTTAAGGAAAGAGCTCATTAATGGAATTTATCTTCTGTTGTGTGAGCAATACGTCACCTTCTCATGGTCCCTCCTCTAGATTTTGATGTTTCTCCTATAAACCTCTATTTTTTCCTCTTTCTGTTCCAAATATCTATGATTTTTATCATGGTAAGAAAAAGCCACTGAATATGGAAAAGAAGAAAAGAAGGGAGGGAAAAGAAGAAAGATACCAATTTATATATGTACACTTAAGATCGCTAAGATGATTGTACTACTAATTCTATTATTTCTTGGAACAAAACAGTTAACACTCATAGGATTGGATCAACTTTTTATATCTATAGCTGGCAATCTAAGTAACCCTTTTGAAGATAACTCTTCAAAATAACAACCTTTGTTGAGTTCCTGTCACCTTGTTTTGAAACTCTGTGTTGTTATTGTTTTGGATTGTTTGTTATTATTTATTTGTCTCTTTTGTTTCCTATTTTGCTTGTTATTTTGTTTTGTTTTTCCCTATTTAAAATAAAATTTTAAAAAACCTACTGAAAGATGGGTGAAGTGATCAAAACTTTCAAAACCTATTCCGTGCATATATCAATTCCCCCAAATGGACACCAAAATTGTGTATTACAAACATGTGTTAATACATATAAATTCCAGAAAGCTGAATAAATAAAATCTGGGCAAGACTTCAACCTTACCATTTGACTCACATATATTTTTTCTTGACAACCATTTCTATGCTAAAATTCCCATCTCTTTGATTGAAAGTTATCTAATTTGCACATGAATTTAAGGTAAATGGGTCTTCCAAGCTTAACCTTTCAAAGTCATCAGGAAAAATGATGCATTTGGTACAAATGCATAGCTCCAAAGTAGCTTGTATCCCTGTGCTATCTACCTTTCCAAATTAAGATTATTTTTTTCTGATGATTCTGTCCTTCTGAGCTATTTTAAAATATGGAAACCAAAGAAAATTCCAGAGATAGATAGGTTCATCAGGGAACCAAGGTTTTTCCAAAGGCCAGTTTCTCTTCGAAGTAAACCTGTAAAATTTAGTAACTGATCTTGCAAGAAAGGAACATTATGCATTAATTGACTTCTGGAAGCATCTCATCTCAGCTGCACCAGCTGCAAACAGCTGGCGTGGCAGGTGGCCAAAGAACATGGGTATAAGCAACGGAACATACAAAGTCACATTTCCCCAGACGAAGCAAGTAACACAGCAGGCACAGATCCTCTAGTCACTTCGACATGCAGAGAGGATGTGTGACTGTTAAACGGGGCCTGTTCGAACTTAATTTCTCAGCTCCATACTGCTGATTTTATTTTGCCTTCTCTGGTTATGCAGGGAAAAATGAATCTGTATCCCTCTCACTTTAGCCCAAGCAAAGAAAGCAGCAATCAAGCAAACACACAAGGATTAATTAATATGTACAGTCGATGCTTAAGTTGAAACAATAGTTAATGCATTAAGAGACGCATTGTCACGAATCCCCCTTAAGTGAAGCCTGCTTCACTTCAAACTCGCGGATCTCATCATTTTTGCTCTTGTCTGCCATTGGATGTAAGCGTGAGATCTTACGAAGGTAACGCTGTGTCCCCATCTGCCTGGGTAGGTCCGACACCACGTGACTTCCGGCCCTTCTCCAAATTCAAAATGACTGTTCAAGGTCCACATTTTGGTGGATTCAGGGCACCTATGCAGCCACAGCTGGGCAGGTAAAGTTGCTCGTGAAAGAGGATTTCCAAAGCTGCTTCAGAAACTGTCCAGAGCAGTGGAATAAACACATCTAAACCAAGGGGAGCCTTTGGGACGGGATTCAGGACAACGTGACGTTTATTGCAATCGGTTTTCCAAAACATTAGCGTTCATTATGGTTTGCAAACATGTCACATTCGTGTGTGAAGCGTGACAATGATTTGAAATACATCTGGCGGACCTGGGTTTCTCTGGATATGTTTTCTGATTGGTTGCATTTTTATGAACACTTGAAACAGAAAACTAAGTCAGTGGTCAAATAAAGTTATCACCATCAAGTAGTATTTGGTATGATGCACCTGTAGAAAAGTTATACTGTAATTAGGATCAACTGGTAAGCAAAGTTATACTGTACCTGTCCTTTTCTGGTAAGCATGAGGGTAAGCACTGGTTCAGGTTTTCACATAAAATATATTTCTGGGCTTGGATATAGCTCAATGGTATGAGTGCCTGCCTGGCAAGCCCAGGCTTCTAAGTTCGATTCTTGGTACAAAAAATATAAAAAAAAACAAAAACACCTCACCATAAAACTTATTTTACCAAGTCAGCATGCATGCATATGTTTGACAGATAGAGGAAGCTGACAGTTCCATTGGCAGTCTTCCAAAATGTATGTTTCATATTCAAGAGTTATAGTTATTGTCATTTTTTAAGCTTTTTGCTAGCACTGTTTCCCAAAGCCTGTTTTTATACATACAGAATTAAGCCATGACCATGTTCAAACAAGCCCTACAAGAGAAATAACTTCAAAAGATCCTCTTCCACTGGAGAAGAAGCATGTTTTTCTGTTAAGCTTTCCAAACTTTGGGTTGATTCAAAGGATCAGCTAGGTTTTGCAGTCTAGAAAATTATGTCTTGTGCAAGCACTTTGCCCATTTTTCAGTAACACTATCAACATACGTGAATGCTACTGGTCTATGCATTTACCTCCGAAGCTAGTTATACAAAACTGTGCTTCCTGTTAATTAAAATAAAAGTATGTAACCAATGCTATCAGTGACATGCAATGAGTATTGTTTGCTGCTATTGCATTTGTTAAAATGCAGAAAATCGGGGAATTTAGCTTAGCAGCATAAATACCTGCTTGGCAAGTGCAAGGTTGTGAGTTCTATCCCTGGTACCAGAACAGCAACAAAAAAAAAATTGCAGAAGAAACATAGTAAAATGTGACCTGTGAGAACAATCAGTAGGTTCTGAATTATCAAACTGCTGATGGTATTATGGTGCATCCTTCTTTTTCTATGGTATCATTGCTATTCCTTCTCTTTCCTTCTTCGTTATCCTCACAAATCTCCCTGCTCATTTTTGATAATTTCATTTATTCATTGTTTATGGCATTTCTGTTAGCACATGTTGCAGTACATAGCATTTATATTAATTGAGATGAATTGGTGCATGTGCATTACACATCTCAATTCAATTTGCACCCCTTCCTCTCTCCCACCTTCCTTTCCTTCCTTTTCTTGATTTCCTTCCCATTTTTAAACAGGATAAATTTGGTCTTTGTTTCTACTTTGACTTTCTCATGTAAGAGAATCTATGCAGTAGTTATTTGTACACTCCTGTGTGTCCGTGCAATCTGTTTCCCTTCACATTGTCTCCTGGTGCATCTGTTTTCCTAGAGCTGACTCAAGTTTATTTTTCCTTATGGCAGAGCAGTACTCCACTGTGTGTAAACACCACATTCTCTTTGTCCATTCTTTTTCTGGTGGACATACAGGCTGCTTCCAATATTTAACTTCGGTGATTTGTGCTGCTGTAAACACAGGTGTGCATGGATTGCTGAAATACGATGTCTTTAACTCTTTAGAGAAGACAACTAGAAGGAGAAGAGTGGGGTTGCATGGAATTTCTGTTTTAGCCTTTTGAGGAATCATCACACTGTTTTCCACAGTGCTTGCACTAGTTTACATTCCTGGCCCAAAAGGGTAGAGCAATTCTTCTGCCCCAGCTTTATTAGCATTTTTATTTTTACATTCACAGATAAAATGCTATGGATTGATTGTGCATCACTTAATATTCTGAAGCTAGACACTCTGCAGCAACTAAATCTAGTGAGCCCAAGTACTCATTGCTGGAATTCTCCTTTTCCTGGTGCAAGCAATCAAACATCCACCTGCACTGACTCTAGAGGTGGAAGAGGTTCCATTTCTGCCTCCATATGTTTTACTGTCAACTCTTGATTCTTTTCCCCACCTCTGTCACGCCACTGGTGTGGAAAGTTCTGCAAAATTAAATTTGTGGAGCCTATAAATAACAATGAACTTATTTCAAAGCAGTGCAGCAAGTGTGGAAAACATAGTTTTCATCACAAGAATATGTATGCAACTGAATCCTAGGAAATGCTAAACCAGTCCCTTGCATCTGGAAAGACAAAGACTTAGTCTTATTGAAAACATTTGGTACATGTCTACCACAATTTCATGAGGATGTGTATTTCACTAAGAAAGGTGTACTTTCCATTTAGAAAATGTCTCTAGTCTAAGCACTGGTATAGTTTAGTATTTCTGTCTCCCTCCCCCTCCCCCTTTCTGTTTCTTTCTCTTTGTCTCTGTCTCTCTCTCCCCCTCCCCCTCTCTCTCTCTGTATGTGTGTATGTTGGATTACAGGGATACAGTCCTAGGCAAGATATTCTCTCAGTGAAACTTGTGTGCAACCGTATATAATTTCAATTAGCGTTTTTCTTTTCTACAATAAAATTGCTATTTTCCAAAACAGAAACTATATGTTCCAGTAACTATCCATTCCATGCTCCATGTCTATTTGATTGCAAAAATGTATAAATGTAATTTTTCCCATTTTTTTTTGTATCTGTGGTCTCTCATGGCATTGAGCCCCATGAAATTTAGGGATATTTTTCTCCAATTCATTCATTGCACCTTCATGTGTTGACATTTTTATAAGGCCAGTTTCATTCTTGAACACAAAAGGGTAGTTATAAATTACTTGCAAAGGAGGACAGTTTCTGATTCCTTCTGTTTTTTAAGTTTTTTAAAAAAATTTTATTTTAAAGAGGGTAAAATAAAAAACAACAAAACAGAACACAAGAAAGCAATGTAAGAGACATAAATTTCAAAGCAAGACAATCAGAGATCTTTACTATCTATCATATTGTCTCTTGTTTTCTTCCAAATAGTTGTCCATATCTTCACATACAGAGAATTCACATGAAACAACATAGAATAGAACTTATCAGAACAGTATGAGGAAGGTGTTTTAGGTCTTCAAGACCAGACAATAGGGAAGCCAACAATGACTGTCATAATATCTCTCCTCTTCAAAATAACTGTCCATACCTTCATGTATGTTGAAATCAAAGAAAACAAAATAGACTAAAATCACTGTAAGCAAAGAACAATAGTATTGCTGGATTTCACATCATGATGCTACGCAATCAGCACTGGGTACTGTAGTGTCTCTTTTTCTTCAAAGTAGTTGTTCATTTCATCATGCGTTATATAATCAGTTCTCATAAATTGTTTATAGGTTCTACACATGCATGAGTCTCTATATGTATATCTATTCTTTCTGTATTAGAGGGAAAAACAAAACATAGCAAGACAAAACAAAATGACTTGCTACAAAAACATGAAATGAAAAAGTCATATGAAACCACAGTATGGGGTGATCTACAATGGTTACTGTGCTGTTTCTTGTTATCTTCAATAGAATTGTCCATATCATCAGGCATAGTATAATTGAATAGAGCAGTACATAACAATATTAATAAAAACAAAACATTGTAGACATTATAAGACTTCGAAAGCAGGTAATAATCAAACCAGAGTGGGTATCCTTGTGAATCTTGTCATCTTCAGTGTAGTTGCTTATACTGTCAGACTTCATAGTATAAATCATAACAGATTTGAATAAAATCAGTCAGTGCAAAACAGCGATCTAACAAACTGGATTCAAATAAGACCAGTCATAATAAGACAGTGTAAGTTATATAGGGCTTCAGATCATTCCTTCTGTTTTTCTAGCCTCTTCTCTTTTCTTTCTTTCTTTCTTTCTTTCTTTCTTTCTTTCTTTCTTTCTTTCTTTCTTTCTTTTTCTTTCTTCCTACTTTTTTACTTCTTCCTCTCTCCTTCCTTCCTTTCTGCATTCTAACATTTTTCCCTTTATTAATCTTTTCTTTTCTTCCTACCTCTCTTCATCTTTCTTGTGACCACTCATGGGCAAAGAATGAATTAAGACCTTGACAAAACAACTATTTCATGCTTGTCTCTCTTCATAGGTAGCCATGAGAGGGTCACAAACCATTGAACTGAAGGTCCTTTTGTTCTTCTCAAAGATTCCAGAGCCGTCATCTCTAAAAGACACACGTGGGCCTCCTTCTTACCTTCTTATCTAAAGCTGGCTGCCTGAGGAAGTGGTAAATTTAGTATTAAAAGTAAATTTAATATTAAACCCAAAATAGGAATTCCCAGAAGATCGACAAGGTCCTAAATGATCCAATCCAAGGCTTCCTTCCTCTATCATTCAAGAATTATTTTTATTTGTATGTGTTTGCAGTATGGAATGATGACATTCACCTTAAGAAGCTAGGGCATGAACAGAACACATCTTAGTTACCGTCACGCACCCTTCCCTTCCTGAGATCCCTTCTTCAACATGTTGGTCCTTCTCCTATTTTAGAAAGATCTATTTCCCTGTTTCCTGTTGTCTCTCTTTGTTTTGCTGATTAAGTTATTTATGCATTGAGTTTCTCATATAAGAGAAATGATGTGCTGATAATTAAGCTTGTGAACCCGATCTATTTCATCTAATGTCATGGTTTCAAGGTGCATTAATTTTCCTCCAAATGACTCAGATTTATCATTCTTTGTGGCTGAGTAGCACTCCACTGTGTGGAAACACCATGTTTTCATTATCTACTCATCTGTTCATGGACATACAAGCTCCTTCTAAGATTTATCTTTTCTGAGTTGTAGTGCTGTAACCTGGGTGTTCATGGATCATTGTGAAATAATATGTTTATCTCTTTGGGGGATATCCTAGAAGAAGAATTGTTAGCAATAATGAAACTACTAGTTTTAGTTTTTTGAGGGATCTCCACACTGATTTCCTAGGTCCCAAGAAATAGTATAGAAACCCCTTTCCAGGTACCCCTCTGCCGGGCCCAGTTCTCCACTCCCAGCTTCTGCATCTCAATCAAGAGAGACAAGAATCTGCAGAGAGGTGGAGATTGCCTGAGGTGAGTTCCGGTGACCTGGGGAAAGTTAGAGACCTACATTCTTGCTTTTGAGTTCCTGGGGAGCTACCGGGATGCTGGACTGGGTCCAGCAGATTGCAGGGCCTCAGTCAACCATGCTCAGCAGCCTTGTTTCAGTCCAGGAGGCCGGAACCTTGCATGAGGACTCTGGGCTCAACTGAAATGTCCTGGGCATGGCTTGCAACCAGCACTGCCAGCTGCAGAGTTCATATCCACACCCCTAGGACAGGGGATTGTGCCCCTGGGGTTTCTCTGGCCCCAGTTCTCCACACCCTGCTTCTGCCTCTCAACTTAGGGGGCCAAGTACCTGCAGAGGAGCTGAGACTGCTCCAGTAGCTGAGGGTGCAGTAGATTTGCAACACACCCAGAGGAAGCTTTGGAACACCACTCAAACCAAGGAAATAAAGCAAAAAGGACAAAAGGAAAGACCAAAAGGAAGGCTCAAATCCCAGCCCATCCCAAGAGAGCCTGGAAGCCATGTACATAGAAGAAAATAGAAGCCATACACCTGAAATGACTGAAATGATATCAACTGAAATAACGAAGCAACTAGGGGAAACTATGGAGAAATTCAAATTAGAAATAATTGCCCAGGTAAAAGAAGAAATGATAACAGTAGTGAAAGAAATGATGAACACATCTAGTGAAGAAACCCCTTTCCCCGCCAATAGCCTTGTTATTTGACTTCTGACTGAAGGTCACTTTTTCTGGAGTAAGATGAATCTCAGTGATGTTTTAATTTGTATTTCTATATAAAACCATATTAACAGAAGGGGCTGAGGGTTTAGCTCAGCAGCACAAGCTCCTGCCTGGAAAGTACAAGGTCATGAATACAATCTTCAGTCCAAAACAACAACAACAAAACAAAACAAAACAAACCCACATTAACTGCAAGACCCTTTCTGAAACCCTTACAGATGCCCCAGTCTCTCAACCTGACCATGATTCCTGTCTGTTAAACTCGCCAGCTGTCCCATTGGAAAGCTGACCCCTGATCTAAATAAATGTCCTTTTTCCATTCCTTCTCTGCAGTGAAAGAGTCCAAACACAATCTTCTATGGAACTGATTGACCACCCAGCCTCTGCATGGGCCAGGACAGCTCTAACCAAGAGAAAATAAAACAAGACAGCAACAATAGCAACAACAGACTCAGTCCCCTTCATTCAGCTTTGCCAGGGA
>PVJX010046402.1:0-12301 GCA_004027295.1 Dolichotis patagonum | reverse complement strand
TTATACTATTGTGTTATGTTTGATATTATTGTAATTGAAACTATGCTCAACTATAGCAGAGTAAGAGATATGGCGTTAGATACTGTTGATGTCCAGTTGACTTAATGTAAAGTACTGTGTTGCCTATGTTGTCCTCTTCTGATCTGCTCTGTACTGCCCCCTTTTGTTTTATTCTCTTTTAAATAAAAAAAAAGAAAGCAAAAAAAAAAAGAAAGAAACTGTCTTGCACAGTACTGCACGGAGGTGTTTTCCACGTATACTGAGGTCAGTTGCAAGGAGAACTGGTTCTTGGCTGTGTCTTTAGACATGCTGAGTTGTCAAGGATGAATTACAAGCTGTGTTTCCACTATGAATTACCTTGACACATTCACTCGGTTTTCTTCCTGGTGGCTGAAGCATACAGCTGCAGGGGCAGCGACTGAGAGCTGGAGAAACCAGAGAACATGCAGCTGGAAGAGGGGCCTGTGAGGGTTTCACCGGGCCAGTTCAAGTCTCTTGCAGCAGCAGCTGAGACAGGACAGTGGGGGTACACAGCGAGTCCTGAGATCAGATGCAGCATCTCCCCATTATCCTGTGTGAATTTTCCAGAGCACACATCTGGGAGCCAGCACCAGAAAGAGAAGGATCCTGCATTGTTCTAGGTTCTTGAAGAGTAGATTTACAAATTTCTAATCACATCCTAAATATTGAGATACAAAAGAAATTAACCAAATGTGAAATATCAGTTTATCTTTTAGCTCCCAAAGCATTTGCATGTGTACTGCATTCTTGTACATGAAGGTCACAAGGAGACAGAAGATGTGCACTTTTTTGAAACTGCATCTTTGTGAAAGATGCTTCCTGAGGCCTTAAAGAACTCAGTGATATCCTGAGTTCCATAGCTCCAGGCCAAAACCTCCTACTCTATACAGGACATGTAATGGAAGAGCCGGTCAGGGAGCTGTTGGTTCACAGATGAAGGATGGCTTTGTGCATATAAAAACTAGAGCACAGGTCCCAGGGATAACAGGGCTGTGAGGTTCATACAGCATGCGTACGTAGGTACATGTGCATAACACGTAAAATCAATTCACATTCTATGTGCATATATACACATCTGTTTTCAGGTCCTGGCTCATGTCCATGTTCATTCTCCATTCTGTATTTGCTCATACCATCATTACCATATTCCATGGTTTACAAACTCTCAGCTAAATTCTGTCCTCTCATGTAATTTGGCAAAAACTATCTCAGACACAAAAGCTCTTATAAATTTTATAGACTATTAGACTCATATAATTTCTCTTTGTGCATGTGAAATGTTCTCATAATAAAGTGTATTGATGGGTTTATATTAAGATACATTTATTTCCACCTCAAAGTCCTTACACTCTTTTCTACCTCACAGTAGACATTTACACTGGTGTAGTGTAATTTGTAGCTAGTTTAAATACATTGTAGTTTTTTAGTGATGCATTTTTCCTGTAGCAAGGTACATTGCTGTGAGGACAGCTGCAGCTGTCAATTTCCCACTTGGTGGAGAACAATGCTGCCTCGGATATTCAAAACTGAACACAGAGCCTGCCACTGAAAGGTTCTCAGCTCAGCAATGGGGACAGCACTGGTCTTCAGGTAACTCTCTCTCAGCCAGAGGGGTCCAGTTCTAGTTTACTATTGTTCATTGAAAGGCTTTCCAGTAAAGAAGCAGCAAGGACCCTCATGATTCCTTGCTACTGAGTTCCACAGCAAATGCATCACAGATTACCTAAGGTCAGCACAGAGAGATGGATTCTACCAATGCCTTCCAATAAATCTCCTTAAAGAATTCCTGTGTGAGCTCTCATCCTTATCAAATCATCTCTGAGTCAGGAAAGTGGGGCTGAGGATTCCTGAGTGATTCATGATGGAGAGCAGAGCTTAGATCCATCCCTCCTCATTGGAAGACCCTGAGCATGGAGACCTTGCATTGTGACCTCCAGTGTGAAGAGAAGCAAATGCTGGATGCAGAGGTGACTCTGGATGTGAACTCTTCAGCAGAAAGGCCCAAGCATCCAGTATCATCTCCAGTGCCATGAGTGCTGTTTGTCTACTTTGAAGACAAAAGAGGCCTCGGGAATCCACAACTGTGATCGCACAAGATGCCTGCTCTGCTGTGCTAATGAGCCACACCTGTGTCTGGGACAGATCCCTGCCCTTCGGCAATTCATGGACTAATGTGTATCCATGTTCCTGAAACTCTCTTGTTCTTAGCGTCTCATTAAGAGAGACATTTATCCTGCAAAGTACATTTGGTTACATTATTTTTTATTTTAAATTTTACTTTCATTTGCACATATTTGCTGTATATGCTGATTGCCGTCATCATGGATAATTAATACATGTGCATAACACACCTTCGTGTTTTATTCCCTTTTCCTGCCCTCTGCAAATCTAATAATAATCACGTGGCCTGACTGCACATACCACTCATTTCAACATTAGTAAGGACGATTAGATTAAAAGGGTGCACATGGACCTGCTATGTAGGAATGAACTGTCCTCACTCTAAGTGGGACAGTAGCTGAACACTGGCATCCAGCAGTACCCCCATATATAAAAATAAGGGTGGAGCTCTAGCTCTGAGGTCGACAGCTTCCCTATTCTGTATGTGGCCCTGGCTTTGGTCTCTGGAGCCATAAAAATAAATACACATGAAAATGCATTTTGGTTTAACTTTTTCTGTGCATGTATTAACAGGCAATTAAATGTTCTAAGTTTCAAGTTATTGCAAGAAATGCTACATGTTGTCTTGCAAATGTAACTACATAAGAAAGAGTGGATCTCATATTTTTAAAACAAAGAGAAGAACAGCAAAACTGAACTAACTGCAAATTAATGAAATTTCTTGACTCCATCAAGCAAACTGAAGTTACAAAGCAAATAAAAATATGAAATGTAGAGCTGGAGGCCTGTGTCCTAAAAATAGAGATGAGCTTCAACCACATAGGAAAAAGGTTACACTGTGATATGTCACTAGGAAATTTAACTGGAAGCAGTTTATGGTTATCTGTGACACAGTCCTGTCTTCACTGTGGCACTCTTTTGGGAGTGTAAGCTAAGGCTCATTTTTACTGTAAAAGAACAGGTGAGGCGGGTTTCAGAATTGTCACACTGTTTACATTTTCTCAGGAATAAGTAAGACACGATGATGCTTGGTATCCTCACTAACACTTAATTTTGTTTTTCTTTTCTTTCACCCATTGTAACATGTGGGAGCTGTTATTTAAACATGGTTAATTTGTTATTAGAGTTTGATGTATATTTACAGATTAGTACATTTCATTTTTCATCTTTAAACATGCATAAACATACTTAGATTACATTTATCCTCAGCTATTCCCTTTCCCATTTCCCTGTGATTTTCATCCTTCTTTTAAGTTGCCTTATTTCATGTAATCTCTTTTGATTAAGTTTAATTTTCTTGATGATAACTAATAATAGTACATGATGTTCAATTCTTATTTCCCTTTCCTATCTTTTATTTTCTGAAGGCTGTGCTGAGATATTTCACCCATTTTGTCATTGCATTTGTAGCTTTATTTTGTAGAATATATAATATTCTCTGAATACTTGGTAGAAATTCATCTCTCACATATGAATGTTATGAATGTTTTCTATCAGTCTGGAACCTGGCTGTATTTTATCTTTATATAGTATTTTTTGTGGATGCCTACAGCATTTTTATATTTTAGGGTTGTGTTTTGGCTTCTTATAAATTTTCCTTTTTTAAAATTTTTATTTATTGTTTTGGGAAGTATGGTTTTTATTACATTTATTTTGCCAAGCACCTGACTTGTGTGTATGGCTTTATTTTGTCCTCTGATTCCAGCCTTCAGTGCCTCACAATTCTATTTTTAATTTTTCCCCTACCTATGGAACTACAAGGATACAGTTGCACCTCCAGGTGCATTCACCTTATACCAGTTTGTAAACACCCTTGTTTTCCATTCTTTGCCACAGATGCCCCCCCCCCCATATTATAGTCTATCATTTTCACCTGAAAATTTTTCCACATTTCTTTTATCATCTATTTTTAGCCAACATTCTTTATAAATTTCTTATCACTATATATTTGTGGTATGTAATGGTTACGTATCACATCTTCCCTCTTTCATTCTCTCTGCCCCAGATTTCTTCAGCTTTCCACAGAGAACACTTTTTGGTTCCCTAACAAGTTTATTTTGATTTTTAAATTGTTTCTAATGTGTGTCTATTATTTTAGACAGATGATGTGATATTTAACTTTCTTTGTCTGAAATAGTTTGCTCTTATTTTCTCAAGATCCACCCATTTCCCTAAATATATCTTGAACTTATCTATATTTTGTATATATACCACTTTTTCTGTCTTCATTTATCCTTCATGAGTATAAATAGATCACTTCCGTATTTTATCTATTATGAGCTGTGGTACTATAAATATGTATCACTGTAATATGATAACTTTAATACTGTACAAACAAACATGTAGAGTAAGTCACAGTCATATATAAACATAACATTGTTGACAAAATTTGTTAACAAATTATATAATTTGCCTACTTTTTCAATGTTTTAAGTTTTGCTGATGTTTTTGAATGTACTCGAGACAAATAGTTTCCTGCAATTTTGTGTGTGATGTTACGCTTGAAAGAGTTTCTTGCACTTCAGTGTTACCACACATCCGTTAAATGATCTATTTTATTAAGGGTAAGAACACTTTTGAAACCATTTTGGGCCTTGGAGAAGTAACAAGCAGAAAAAGAAGGCAATTTCCTTTCCCATGACCTGGCACCAGTCACGCAGGTCCTGGAAGGAGAACAAGCCAAATTCACCCTTCCTGTGACCTAGTGCAAACCATGCTGGGCCTGGAAGGAGAAACAAGAACAAGAAGCCAATTCACCCTTCCTGTGAGCCGACTGGTTGAGCTGACTAGCAATAGCACACTGACCATGGATTAGGATTACTTGGAAGAGCACGTAGATTTGGTTCCTGAGGAGGAGTTGCACAATAACAAGGGGATTGAATGGTATCAGAAGAAGTGGCAAGAGAAAGAGAAACAGTTTGAGAAAGCCAAAATGGATAACCTGCCAGAAAATTCACACTGAAGGATTTGGCAGGATATTTTGCAACTTCAAACCCTCACTTAAGCCTTGAAGATACAGACCCCAACACTGCAAAGATTTTATTAATACAGAGAAAACTTCCTTGTGTCTGATCTTCATAGAGGGATGAAACATTTATGGTGAAAGCAAGCCAGGATGGTGTTTCTACTGTCCCCTCCCAGACCTGTACTGAAGCCATCTAATTAACATGTTCCCTTAAACATCTCCATACACCCTTCGTCTGTGAACCTCTGAGAATCTTACTTAAAGTACATGAGGCTTTGAAAGGACATGGGGACCCAAGCCAAAGGAAAGATGATGTCTAGGTAAATAGATAGATAGATAGATAGATAGATAGATATCCAAAGTATAGAACGTTACCACCGTGTCTTACAAATCCCTATTTCTAACTTTCATGAGGAAGGAGCAGCCCCCATTCCTGTTCAGCTATCAGGAGCAGAAAGAGCTCATGGAGGCCCTTGAGCACTGTCCTTAGTGCAGCCAGGCAGCCCCCATTCCCTCCTCCCCTGAGAGCTGTGCTGCACATGATGCTGGTGCTGATCCTGGGGACAAAGTCTCCTGCAATGAACTGGCTGAGGGAAGAGATGTGCTCTCAGACCCTGAGGAGAGGGGAGTGAAGGAGTTAATTGCCAATTTGAAGCATTTAATTCTGCATGAGCCAGCTCCTGGTCAAGGGCATAGAATTATCAGATTTGTTTTTAGATAATGATGATTTGGCTCTCAAAAGAAAACAAAGAAAATTTACAGCGTACTTTAAGATTCACGCGAGTCTTATTTACTCATCTGGTAAGACCCATGTTAGCCAGGCATGGTGGTGCATGGCTGTAATCACAGCACTTGGGAGGCTGAGGCTGAAGGATCTTTGTGAGTTCAGGACCAGGGTTACAAAGTGAGCCCAAGGTCAACCTGAACTGCATAGCGAGACCCTGTCTCAAAAACAGAATAATAAGTAAATAAATAAATCTCATGTAAATAGATTAAAAAGTAATTGTGTAACTATATATTTATGTAATTAAGTTTTAGAGAATTTTTACTTGTATCTTGTTTATTTCATCAGTCACTCACAGCTTATATGCTACAGGGTTCCTTGGGCCATGTGATGTGGGACCAAGAGGGACCACAGAGGCTGACAAGAAGCACTTGCTCCCCGACTTTCTTCTCTGCACCTGCTCTCAGGACCTTTCCTGTGCTCTGTGGATCCTCCTTGCCCTCTGCTGGCCATGGACGCCCCTGAAGGAAGGTTTGTGTCTGGCTTACAATGCTGTGTGTCCAGTAACAGATGATGGATATGCTGTCTATATATAATGGAATGCTACTCACTTACAAAACAGACAAATTTAAGATATTTGTAGGGAAATGTGCACACCCTGAAAATACAATGTTGAGAGAAGTAAATCAGACACAGAAGATTAAATACCAAGTAGGACTTTTATTTGAATAAGGAAAAGTGCAAACAGAGAACGGAAAAAGAAGGCTCCAAAGAGACAAATGAGTATATGTTTTGTAGATGGGAAGGAGTCTGGTACAACCTATGTGAGAAGAGAAAGGAAGGAAGTGATGTAGAAGACAGATAAAATTTCTCTTCAGTATAATGACCTAAATGAGTGTAAGCATTGTGCATGACACATGTGAGATAAGATCAGTATCATCAGCATTATTAAAACTGGGGAAAAGAGGTTGAGAAGGGAAGGAAGGGAGGGAAAGAGAAGAGGAAGGGGATTTAGAAGAGAATCAAGCTGTATTACACACTTGCATACACTCCCCAAGATGGTTGTAAACTGCCTGCACTGTAAACACGTACTAAGAAAAGAAATAAAATTAAAAATTTAGAAGGCAACAGTGCAGAGTTTCCTTAGCAAAGTCACAGAAGGAAGGCAAAACCACAGATTGTAACATCACAGCAGCCCAGGAACCTACACCTGGTTCTGAGCCTCACAAGAGCTCAGCAGTGTGTCTCGAGCGCCCCCTGCTGTCCTGAGTATCCCTGCGAAAAGGTTTATGAGTGGGCTCACACTTATGTTCTGCTGTTTCTTGCTCAGTAATACACGGCCTTGTCCTAGCGCTCAGGCTGCTCAGTGTGAGTGAATCTTGGCTATGGGAAGTGTCCCTGCTGATACCCACTCGAGATTGAAGGGCTGAATTATAACGTGTTCTTCCACTTGCCCATATCACATTAATCCACTCCATCATTTTCCCCAGAGCCTGAGGGACCCAGCAGACCTTATAGCTGGTTAAAGAAAATCTAGAGACTGTGCAGGTGAGGGACAGGGTCTCTGAAGGCTTCACCAGGCCAGGTTCTGACTCCTGCAGCTGCACCTGGGACAGGACACCTGAGGGCAAGAAGCAAAACCGTCAGTCAAGCCCACCCATCTCCCTGTACCCAGGCCTCTCTCCTGAGCCTCAGAGACACTCACAGCAGGGAGCCGCCACCAAGCAGAGAAGCAGAGCCAAGAACTCCATGCTCAGAGAAGGCTCCTATGGGAGGAGACTGGGGCTGCTCAGCCAGAACCGGCTTTTCACCCTGAGCCTGGGGCTGCTTTGCACGGGGAAGGTCCTGAGGGTATAAGGGTGGGACCCAGGGCAGGGTGCTTTAGTGCTTACAATGGAGAGAGATTTTCACAGGATGGTCAGAGCTGACTCCTAACAATGAGATAGTTTTTTACATCTTCTGTTGTATTCACACTTCCGCAATAAGTGAAATTGAACACGGGGAAGGATTTGTTGATTGTGAGCACAGTTTATGTGGGAATATTTAACATTTGAATATTTTAGTCTTGGACAGTTTCTGACCTGCTGACTGCATTTACTAATGTTGGCCTTTCCATGGGAGGGTTTGTAGAGGGACAGAGAACTGTGTGTCTGTGGGGCTCTTTCTGGAGATAGAGAAAAATGTTTCAAAAAATAACTAAATTCTTTTTCTTCTTGGTGCAAGCCCTGGGCTCTTCTCCATGACTGTCTTTTGAAAAATTACTGTTTCATTCTTGCATGTGATCTTCATGGACCATGTCTGGGCTTTGTTTCATAGGTCCCCATGTTGTCCTGATCTGGGGAAGACTAAGGGAGCCCAAGCATCTCCACCTCAGCCCATTCTTGGGTTTGTAAAATCAGGACTCTCTGCTTCTGTCTGGAAATGCTGGGACTCCTCATGGCATACAGATATTCTGCCCTTCCTCCTGCATCCATGATCCTGAAAACTCATATTTGCATAATGAATCAAGTTTCTAGATCTGAAGCCTGCACATCTTTTATCATAGGAAATCCACTCATATTAGAAGTATATCTCTTATACTTAAAGACTTCTTTGTATATTTTTCTCCATCACACTTATATAAACTTTTTCTGAAAAACATGGCTGAGACCAGTTTGATAGTCTCATAATGTTCCATTTTATATTTGACTGTCTGCCAATAGACATCCAAGTAAGCTTGAATTGGTGCTGTTATAGGAATACAAGCAGAATGAAGGGAAAAGTTTAAGTTAGTAGTTTAAGAATTTACAATGAACGGTAATTGTTTTAAGTTGACCTCCTCACCCATCATGGGTTGTTTGTAAAATTAGGATGATAGTTCCTAGCTCTACCTTTTGGTGGAAGAAAATCTTTGCCTCATTGGCTGAAGGAAGCCTGTTACCATGATACCTTTTAGTGTGTCCAGAGCCATCACAAAAAATGGTATGAAGGTTGGAATTGACTCAAGATAAATGAGTTTAGCAAAGTGAAATGAGTAACAGGTAAAAATTGCAATAATCCAGATGTGGTGGTGCACATCTGTAATCCCAACACTAGAGAGGCTGTGACAGGAGGATCCATGCAAATTCAAGACCATCCTGTGCTACAAAGTGAGCTCAAGGCCAGCGTGAACTGCATAGTGAGACCTTGTCTCAAAAAGACAAAAAAATGTACAAGAGTTTGTGAGGTGTCCAAGATCTATGGATTTCTCCTGAAAATCAGGTAGTGCCCATGGAAGCGGTATAGACTATAAAAGCAAGGTTTCAAATACTCCACAAAGAAAGGTAGTCCTGATAATATGAAGATCATAAATTGACAAACAGTTATCTCTCTTCTGACCCATTTTGAATATGTGTTGGTTAAGTTGATATTTTTCCTTGGAGTGCTGCTTCCTTTAGGAGTTCAGAAAGCACCATCTAAGCTTCAGGAAGTAGGCGTGGAGATGGTGAGGAGTAGGCCATTGCTAGGAATGTTTGAGCATGAGGCTGAGGCCTCACAAGCTGCACAAAGGGATTATCACCTCTTCCCACCTCATCCTGACTCATATTGATCAGGGTGGTTTCAATAGTCCCTATGTCACAGAGTTGGCTGCAGAAACCTTTTTACTTTTCCTTGAATTCTGCTCAGACTTGTCCTAACTTTACCCCATATTTCTAATTCTAAGATGCTGTGGATGAGAAACCACAGATTGTGTTTGAGGACAAGTTCTAAAAACTTAACCAGCAGCGTGACCTTAAGAACAGGGCATGGTAAGGAGATGCCTTAAGGGACCTTCTGAACTCTTGAGTATTTTACTTGTTTTCTATGCTGTAGAGTAATAGTTCAGTTTATACTTGATAGTCTGCATCAATTCTTCCTGCCACACTAGCATTTCCCTTTTAATTTGTTTCCACAAAGAAATGAGGAGCCCCAAAAGACCAGGGTAAATCCTCAGCTTCTGGTTGGGTTAAATCATCTCTGTGCTGCATGGTGCAAGCCTCCCCTCTCCTTCAGAACTAGGACATCTAAGCCAGCAGAGCACATGATTGTAGGAATAGGAAGCACAAATGTTGCTTGCAGTTCACCAGGGGTAATGGTGACTGGTACCTTTCCCAATTCCACTGTTACAGAAAAATTAATATCGAACCAAATGGAAGACCCTTTGCACTGAGGAATCTAGAAGGCAACTGTTTACTGTACTGGCAGGCTGATGGGAATCTCAGGTCCAAATCATCAGCATTGAGGCTGGTTTTGGGTTCAGTTTAACTACAGTTTGCAAGCAGGAAGTACAAAGCATTGCATGATTGGTTACATGGATTGAATTCAGTCACATGTTGTCAGATAAAATAACTCTGCTCACATCTGCTTAAAATCAATTTTTATCATAACATAGGAGCATCCTGGAGAGGAGGAGAGGGGGTTCAAGTGGTGTAAGCAGAATGAAAAAGTACCTTTGACTGGGTTACTTCACCCTATCCAAAGTCCTTGAAGCCAGTTAGGAGCAATATATTTTCTTCATTATGGGAAACGTCAGCTGGAATAGTCAAATTGGCCCAGCACAGTATCAGAAGAAAAGCAGCTGGACTCAGACATCAAGACTGCCTGAATTCAGCAGGGTGTTTACCTGGCAGGGTGCAGAGGCTCCTGTTTGATTTTAATTTGCTGTAACATGGCTATAAATTAGGTTTTTGTTGTTGTTTTTGGTTTTTGTGTCTGTGTGTGTATATTTATTTATTTTTTTGAGACAGAGTCTTGGTACACAGTTGGGCCTCACCTTGAGCTCCGTTTGTAGCTCAGGCTAGTCTTGAACTTGTGACAATCCTCCTGACTCAGCCAGCCCAGTGCTGGGATTAGAGGCATGAACCACTACACCCATCTTAAGTTAGTTATTTTATAACTGTGCCTTACTAATAATTTAATTGTGCGCCAACACCATCTCTTGATTCCTGGAGCCATGAATTGTGGTGATGGGATACAAATTACCACAGAGTGAACCCTGGTTTAAAGCACATAGGATCTTCTGAAGAAGTTACAACCAGCCCTGCAAGGTGTTTCTGTTGTCATTGGTGCTGTACCTTCATCTTCAAAAGGCCATTCCAGTGCCCCGTTTCTTTGGGCACCCACACTCTACTCTTGGGTGCATCCTGTATCTAAAAACTTCTTCTTATTCTTTTTTTTAAATTTTATTTTAAAGAGAATAAAACCAAAGAGGGCAGTACAGAGCAGATCAGAACAGGACAACATAGGCAACACAGTACTTTACATTAAGACAACTGGACATCAACAGTAGCTATCACAATATCTCTTACTCTGTTATAGTTGAGCATAGTTTCAAATACAATAATATCAAACCTAATAAAATAGTATAAAGCCATGTATGGAGTGAAAGAATTACAGGGCTTTCTGAACTGAATAACAGAAAATGATCAATGGGTACTATAATATCTCATTTTTGATAGAAAATTTTTGTTTAAACTATCACACATATTCAAATCCCAATAAGACACAATGTGCTAGATAGAACCAATGGTAGTAGAAGAATAGAAGCATGGTAGGACTTCTAAGAATGATGATATTAAATCAGCAATAGCTGTCATAATGTTTTGTCTTCTTCAAAACAGCTGTTCATAGCATCACCCATGATATAGTCAAACAAAACAGAATCAAACCATTCCAACTGATGATTGAAAACATTGAAAGGCTTCAAAGCTATGAGATGGGGACTCATGCTTACCATAAAATCTTATATACTCTTATCAACTCTCATACTAGGGAGACTATACTGTATTTACCCTTGTGAGTTTGGTTTATTTCACTTAAGAGAATGGTCTCAAGTTGTGTCCATTTATTTATAAATATCTCAATGTGATCATTCTTTATAGCTGAGTAGTACTCCATGGGATAAAAATGCCACAACTTTTTTATCCATTCCTCAGTTGATGGGCACTTAGGTTGTTTCCAGGATCTGGCTATTACAAATTGTGCTGCTATAAACATGGGTGCACTAATATCACTGTGGTATGACATTTTCAGTTTTTCTGGGAACATGCCCAGAAGTGGAATAGCTAGGTCAAATGGGACTTCCAAACCCAGCTTTTTGAGGAATCTCCAGACTGACCTCCACAGTGGTTGCACCAGTCTACACTCCCACCAACAGTGCAGAAGAGTTCCTTTTTTCCCCACAGCCTCTCCAACACTTGTGGTTGGTAGTGTTTTCTATCTTGGCCATTCTTTCTGGAGTGAGATGGAATCTCAGTGTGGTTTTAATTTGCGTTTCTCTCATGACTAATGATGATGAACATTTTTTCATGTATTTATTTGCTATTCATATTTCTTCATCTGAGAGCTGTGTATTCATTTCAGATGCCCATTTTTGGATTGGGTCTTTGAATTTCAAGGGACTGATTTTTTTTAATTCTTTATAAGTTCTAGACAAGTCCTTTGTCTGCTTTAATCCCTTTTTTTTTTTTTTT
>PVJX010046401.1:0-12312 GCA_004027295.1 Dolichotis patagonum | reverse complement strand
TGGGCAGGGAGACTCCGGTTCCCACCCAGCCTGGGCACTGGGTCTCGGGTACAGGGCAGGAACAAGAAGCCAGAGTTCCCAGGATGCATCTGAAGTTGTCCTATTCGGTGATGACCTCCGACACCTCCAGAGAAACACTGGCAGACGCCTGGGCTGCTTGGGAGAATTAGGGAGCAAATCCCCCAGAGGGCCTAAGTCAGGCTTGGGAGAATGGGGGGGTGGGATATTACAGGGCCCTAATTTGGTGGTCACAGAACCATTTTGCTGTTCTCAGCAGACACAGACAGGCAGGTGTTAGTGGGGAGGGGAGTCTTATTACTTCCTATAACACCCAAGCGTGGGCCAGCTACGTCATTTGTGGAACCAGAGCAAATCAAAACTGTGAGTCTCTTGTTCAAAAGTTCCTAGCAGTCAGGCACAAGGCGCATTTGTGATCCCAGCTCCTCGGGAGGCTGAGGCTGCAGGATGGCAGATCTAGAGAAACCCTGCCTGGCTTTAACATATAAAAAGGGCTGGGGATGGAGCATAGTGGTAGAGCGCTCGTCTGGCCTGTGAGTCTCTGGTTCTACCTCCAGCATCGCCAGGAAAAGTCGCTCAGAACCTCAAGACTGCAGCGGAGCATGAGAGCCATGGCAGGGCTGGAGAGGGTTTCCTCGGACGGGTGCTGCAAGACATCACCGAGTCCCGCTGGCGTGAAGCAGCAGGACTGTGTGGTCCTGTGGTCTGAGCCCAGGATTAATTAATTTGTTTATTTTGATACCGGGCATCGAACTCATGACCTCGAGCTTTGCCAGTCAGGCACTTGTGCTGCTGAGCTATATCCCCAGCCCTTAGATCCATTTTATTTCAAAGAGGAAAAGAAAAGAAAACAAAAAAATACATAAAACAACATTTCAAAACACATCATTCAGGGGAAGCAACGGTACATACATTGCGCGTTGTCATCCCCTAATCATTCACCCAGGGCACAAGACATCTGCATTTATTGTCCAGACAATATCAGCACAGATCTTTCTCTTCCATGAACTCAGAGAAATCAGTACTATCACTGTCGTGACTATCTTTTTATATACATATACATATGCATGTTGTTTCTTTCAGCTGCTCACACTAGTGAGACAACGTGATGTTTACATACATGTCAGATTTATTTCACTTATGAGTATGGTCTCCAGTTGCATCCACTTACCTATAAAGTCTCATGTCTATCCATCTTTACGGCTGAGTAGTACTCCACTGTATAACAACAGATCATCCACCCCCCTGATTTCTACTCCGTCTGCACCTGGCCATTTTCTCTGTGCCTTCACATCTCAAATCTCCCTCTCCTGAGTCTCCTGAGACACAAGCCACTGGATTGAGAACCCGCGCTAAATCTGTGATCATCACAAGATATTTAATTTTATTATTCCTTGAGACTCTATTTCCGAATGACACCATATGCATAGGCACAGGTGCGGGACAGGGCATATCTTTTGGGGGTGGCAGTGTTCCATCCATACCAGGCCTCTTGGGGTTGCTCACCCTGAGTCCACACCTGGCCCTGAGCTCTGGCTGCCACTCTATCTGCTACAGGGGCCCCGGCAGGGAGCCTGCTTCACACTGGATTCAGCACTGTCCTCCTTCTGCACATGTCTGTGTCCTCCTCAGCCCTACCTGGTGCCCGCTTGGGGGGACACACCAGTGCCACCCCACCGCCCATGGCTGCTGCACCCCTGCAGTGTGTCCAGCCGACAAGGACACCCAGCCCCTGCCGTCCCTCTACCCCAATGAGGCCACTGCAGGGGCGCTTGCTGTGGGCTTTGATCCTTGGTGTCGCTGGGTCGGGGAGGTGGTGGGACCCTCCGGAGACATTTGGGTCACAGACACTCCATCCTCATGAAGGGACATTGGCTGTCTCCAGGGACTGGGCTGGGTGTCAGGCTGGCTTGGTGACCCGGGCAGCCCTTGGCCATAGACTAAGCTAAGCCCTGGCGTCCGGTTTCTTGCCCCTGAATCCCACCCTCTTCCTGTGTAGGATCTCCACCGTGCAGCACGAGCCGCTGCCAGAAGCTGAGCGCAGGCAGGCAGCGGGGTGTGTGTGTGTGTGTGTGTGTGTGTGACTGCAGATGGACACAGGCCCTCTGCACTGAGCTACATCTCCAGCCCTTCTGATTTTTTTTCCCCTGAGACCGGGTCTCTCTGAACCCTGAAGTTACCCAGGCCGAGCTCCCATTGGCAATTCTCTGGCCTCAGCTCCCAGAGTGCTGGAATCACACACATCTCCCCCGCTTACCCTTTGTCTCTATAAAGTATTCAGCGCAGGATTATATTCCAGCAACAGAAAGCAGATGCACCTGGTGTGGGGTGACGCAGGGATAACACACGGCTTTGTTCCCTTCCACCCTTGTCCCCTATGCTGCCCCCACCTTCTTGGCTTGGCCCCGTTCTCCTCTGAAGAAGCGCTATCTCCCCCGTCTCTTACCTATCTTTTATTTTGTTCTTTATTTATACCTTGGGTTTCTCGTGTAAGAGAAATCGTGAGATCGTTAAGCATGTGTGCCTTAGTTCCCCTAACACTGTGATCCTGAGCTGCGTCCACGTGCCTGCAGGGGACTCCAGCCCGCCCTCTAAACACCCACAGTGTGCTTCATCTCGCCTCGTGGATGGGATCCCCTCTGGCCAGAGCCTGGCCAGGCCTGGGTCCTGCACGCAAACAGGGCCAGCAGAGTCCTTCTCCAGGGTTCACGTCAACCACAGCAGAGCGACCTCGCTGTGGAAGCTGGTGTCGAGTTTTTCTGTGGCATGAAGACCTTTCTGTGACGGAACGAAGAGCAGGTCACACATAGAGGGACACCGAGGCGGGCGTGCCGAGGGAGGCCCACTGCTGTTCCGAGTCCTGCACTTCTCACTCTAGTCCTCCAACAGCCCAGCTGCCCCATCCTGGGTTGGCCTGAGTCTGTTTCTCGTAACCCAGTGAGCTCTGACTCCCTCACCGTCTCCCAGGGGTGTCTGCTGTGAAGAAGGAACCCAGTAACAGCACAGTCCTGAATGGACTGACCTCGATCAACAGCGGCTCTTACTATTGCAGGCTGGACTTCCTGGAGCTTCCGGGCACCCTCCTGCCCAAGGGGGTTCTGACCTCTGCAGATTTCAGAAGTCCCTTAGCGTCTGTCCCTCTTCTGATGCCCTCCTAACAGCCACCCTTCAGGCTTCCTGCCTCTGTGACCGGGCCCTGCTGCCAACCCTGAGCCATTCCAGAACCTTCCTGCCTGCACCATTGTTCTCTTTTTCTCCGGCAGCCACTCTGCCCTCCGTGCCCACACGTGGGCCCCCAGCACGGCCTCGGCCTGGACACCGGGCAGCCGGGGATGCTTCCTTGACCCTTCAGGGGCCCTGACGGAGCTTCTGGCCGCTCCCCGGGCACATCTGAGACCGCAGAGAGGGCGCTGCTAGAATCCTGGGAGGCCAGGGACGTCCAAGGTCCCTCGTCACAGCCACACTCGATGAGAGAGGTGAAGTGGGGGAGCCCAGGTTCAGCATTCAAATACGGGGAGAGAATCAGAGTCCGTCAGAGTGCACGGCCTGCGTCCCCACCGGCCTTCCCTCCTGTCCCATTCTCCCTACTTGGAATTCAGACTGAAAAGCTCGTGACGAGATGGTGACAGGCGCTCTGCTGCAGTTTTAGAGTCTGATCCGAGGCTACAGCCCACGCCCCAACATTTCGGAGCTGTAGCTTCTGGGACGGCACCTGGCCGCGTCTCAGGGGGCCGGTGTTTGAGATGCCCGGAGGGTGGGCTGTGTGCCCGGGGGAATGACCTCCCCACCTTTCTCTCATACTTTGGCTGCTGCACGCACAAAGGCACAGGGTCACCAAAGCCTGACATCACAGCCGGTGTACAGCCCCTGGGCTGACCACGCCTCAGGCTGGGATGTGAATTAAGTTGGAAAAGATCATCAAAGATCTTGAGGTGAGGTCATCCTGGATTTAGTATGGACCCAAAATGACCAAGGTCTTGTGTTTGTTTTTTTCTTTTCAGTACTACGGATTGAACCTAGGATGTGAGTACTGATCTACACCCCTGTCCCATTTTTATGTATTTATTTATTCTTTTTTATTTTGAGATGAGTCTTCCTAAGTTTCTAAGCTTCCCAGGCTGGGCTTCAATTTGCAATCCTCCTGCCTTGGTCTCCCAGAGTGTTAGGATTAGAGTCAGGCACCGCCACACCCGCGTACAAGGGTCTTATAAGCGAAAGGCTGGAGGTGCACAGAGGAGAAAAGAGACCAGGAGAAAAGAGGCTGGAGGCAAAGATGGAGAGATGCACCTTCAAACCCTGGGGCACCAAGGTAGCCCCAGGCCAACAGAGATTGAAGGGAGGCAGGGAACAGCCCCCTCCTTGGAGCGTCCAGCGAGATCCCACGATGAGGTCACTCGATTGGAGCCCTGAGCTTCCAGAGCTATGAGGGGACACATTTCTGCTGCCTTAACCCGGCCAACTTGTTCCAGCAGCTGCAGGAGTGAGTCTGCTCACTGTTCACGGATGCCCCGTGCTCCTTGATTCATCCAATCCCTGCTTTGTGCTAAGGCGCTTACATACACCTGCCCGGACACTTAAGATTTACGCGCGCTTGAATCTGCCCGAAGATAATCTTGCGGTGACACAGTCCTGGTACCAAAGGACTCCTGGAAGAGCTGCACACTCCCAAAACAAGAGGTGATTTCTCCTGTGCTGGCTGAGTGTCACCAGCTCCACAGCAGCTGGCCGCCCGCTGGTGGCAGGTGTCAGGGGCCAGACACTGTGCTTTGCAGACTGCAAACTCTTCGGTGTCGGTGGTGCAGCTGTGGAGGGCTCTGCAGCTCAGCCTCCTGCAAGGGGCCACTCGGGCTCCTAGGCCCTCTCCGTCTCGCACTTTGGTCCCCTGGGAAGCCAGGAGGGCGACTTCCTCCCCTGGAACTACCCGTTTTCACTCCCCTTGCGTTGGTGAGAATCAGTGCCAGGGCCCTGTCTCAGGGGTGGACAAGGGGAGGAGCAGGAAACTGTGCAGGGGACATGAGAGACTCCATCCTGAAGAGAATGAAGAGGACAGGGACAGAGGTGGCCTGGCTGCTGGCTTCCATAGGGACTTTTTATCACCCACTATGAGGAGCCCAGGGGCTGGGCAAAAGCCTTTAAATGCTGTAAACTGGGCCGGGGAGGGGGGCCACAGACCTGTAATCTCAGCGCTCTAGAAGGCTCTCAAAGTCCGGTCCAGCCTGGGAAATTTAGCGACTTAGCAAAAGGACCGGTCTCAAACACTGAGTGGGAAGCGAGGGTGTCCATCCATGTGACGGCCCAAGGTTCTCGCCTTAGAACCGGAAGAACAAACAGATTCTGTAAACGCGAAGACCCAGGATGGCCACCGCCTCTGAGCGATGTCTTGGTGTCCTGACAGCCTAAACCTCACGCGGGGATCCTGCCAGTTCTACTCCAAAGCCCGCCCAGCTGGAGACCATGCTCGAGGCTGAGTTAATGCGCTGCTCCATGGTTAATCCCGATTCACTGCTAGAATGACAGCCCTCCGAGGACAAGCACAGCGCAGGGACATCTGCCCCAGCCCCTGCTGAGAGGATCATCCCTGATAGAGATAATGGGCGTTGCAATTTCCCCCGGGCCTTATTTTTAGCAATACTTTTTTTGCGCCGAATACATCATCTCAAATCCCATCAAATTAGCAAAGCGACATCTCCTTCACATAACAAAGGGTGCAAACCTGTGTTTATGAAATAAGCGGTGGCGATTGTCATTATCCACCAGGCCTTACCACGATGACTTTTCAATTATGCACGGAAATTGTTTTCTTTGACGGGAGATGGGGCAGGTGAAAGGGATGGTGCAAGGAGGAGTTTGTGTTCACGGAAATGAAAAGAATCAGGAGGGGCCATCAGAAGAACAGGAACTGTGCAGACAGCGGACAGAAAGGCGCTCATTCGCCTCGAGAGTCCCTTCACGGGAACTCCCACTGCATGCCAGGTCTGGAGTGTCACAGGCAGAGGCGTCGTCCTGGGGGAAGCCTCTTCAGGGTCTGCCCGTGCGTGAGCTGGAGTCTGCTTATCAGAGAGAAAGAAGAGCAAGAAAGCCCAGGCAGAGCGGCCGGCCGCGGAGGAGCCAGGAGCCGTGTCTAGACTCGCCTCGTAGGCTGCCCTGGCACCGGTGCTTTCCCATCTATGACCTCATTTCGGCTCCAAAACAACCCGAGGCTGGCGGGCCAGTGAGCCTCAGGCTCCCGCTAGACACAGCTTTAAAGTCATCTGTGTCCCTTGTCATTTTGTGCCGCACATCCGGCCCTGGCCAGATGCATTCTAGGTTCCCACTCACGGGGAGAAGGTCAGGGCCACCGCCACGCACCCCAGATGGTGGTTTCACACCTGAAAACTTAGGTGGGGCTCAGCCCCTTCACCCCCACTTCTAAGCTTGTGCCCCCTTCTCAGAGACCCTCAAGCTGCAAGTTCCTCTGGGAAACAGGCGGCCCCACCCTCCACTCACAGGAGATATGTCCAGCGCTGTTTCATCTGGGCCTGTTCTGCTTCAGACAGGTCCCACCCCAGCCAGGCAGCACTGGGAGGAGGGGACTGTGTGAAGGACACGAGAACCCTGTGCTATAAGAGGAGGAAAATGAGCCCCTGAAGTTGGCCACGGTGGGTTCCTGCCGGGCAGGAAAAGGCCAGGTTGTGGGCGTCTGATCTGAAGGATGCCAGGCAGGGGCAGAGAGGGTACCTGGTGGGACTGGGAGAAAGCCATGGAATCAAGGACCAATGTTCTCTTAGCTTTTGTAAGTCACTTAAAACCCTGTGTCTCCTTCCTGCCGGCTGGCCATCATTTTGTCTCCCCTTGATCTGTGTATCGTGACACTGGAACCGGCTCTGATGCCGGAATGGGTTTGTTCCAAGCTCTGGAGATGTAAGCGTCACGGGACAAAAGAGCAAGACGGGAACTCATGGTCTAGCAGAGGAAACTCTCCAAATGCGCGCAAGCTCAAAAGCTTGAGGGGAAGTTCAACCTTGGGAAAACAGGGCGACCGCCCTGGATTAAAACAGCCTCCCCGGCCGCTCAGGTCCAAGTGATGAGGCCACGTGGCTGTTTTTCTGGAAAACAGGGTAAACAAAGGTCCATGACATCTCGAATACCACCTGGCTCCCCAAGAATTTGCTAACGAAAAGTTAAATTTGGGTCGCACATCAATTAAGGGTTTCGAGCTTTTACTTCTAATGGTTTTACTTACAGTGTCATCCTGGTCCCTAAATTTTTTTTTTTTTGAGAATTTGGGGGTTTTAGTGCTTTAAAGTACTGTTTGAGTCCCTTTGACAGATGTAATCTGGCTCCTACCAGCTCCAGCGGCGAGGCGAGTGAGACAGTCAAGCCTTGCTCTGTGCTAAACAGAAACTTCTAAACCCACAAACGCAGTTAGAAATGTGTCCGTTTCGCCATGGCCATCGGGGCGAGAGCAATGGCTCCTCTCACAGCAGGGCCCTGCAAGAGCCTATTATGTCTATTTGCATTTTAACGAAATAATCACTTATTTTATATAATGCATATTTTACGGTTTACAATCAGACCACGTGAAGTTGCTTGACCACTACTCAGGGGGGCACCTGGGTTCAGCGTGCTCCCCGTCTTGTGGGATACCCCCGGCCCCGGAGGTTGTTGTTTAACCTCTCTCAGGTGCCCCAAGTGCTACTCCTGCACCTGCCGAAGGTCCTGTGTGTTCTGACCCATCACCGTTTTCTTTGCACAGTGGGTATTTCCCAGGGCACCTAGAGGGCGTGATGGTCCTATCACGTCTCCTGCTGAAGAGGACACAAGCCACGGAGAGCTTGCAGGGTTCTGCTGATGGACCCAGCCTGACACCGGGCAGCTCTGTCATTACGGACACTGACCAGCCCAGTGCTGGGTGGAATTTTACATAACCAGGTATTACTCATGAAACGGCTAACAAGACTAGATCTTTTTAATAAACCCTAGTATTGAGGTCATCCTTCTGTAGGATGCATGGCACTCCCGTGGGTACAGAGGAGGGTGCCAGGCACCGGGGACCAGCTCAGATGTGGGCTTCTGTATGAACTTCCATCATGACCATTCAGGGTGGCCCTAGACACTGTCACCAGCAGATCAGACCACACACACCCACCGCACACCCTCACCACCCCCTCACCCAGCAGGGGCCCGGAGACCAAAGGCAGCAATCAGAAAAGTCCTCAACTGTTGATTGTATAAATAATTTATTTCTGTTCACAGCATCATATATGCATTATAAAAGGGGATGGAGACAAAAGAAAGACGGAGACAGAGAATTACAGCAGTAAAACAGAAAACCGGAACCAGGGGTCAGTCCCAACACCAGAACAGGGGAACTGCAAAGGGAATTGTTCTGAGACGAGGGTGGCCTCCCTGGGTCTACCAGGAAACACTGCTAAAGCTCAAGTGGGGAGGCCAGCTTCCCGAGGGGGAACCCATCCCATCGCCGAAGGGCAGAGGGCGTCGCCAGTCACCGCAACCAGGGGAGACTCCCAAAGTGACTTTCTCTGAGCTTCCTGTCGGGTCAGAGATGAAGTGGGCTCCTCTTAGGTCAAACGTGACAGAAATCAACTGAGACTCTTTAACCATGAGTCGATACACGACAGGGCTCTTGACTTTACCGCACAACGACTAACAGTTGACTGCACCCTTAAAAAACTGATAATGCAAAAACCCAAATGAAACCAAAAATGAAACAAAACCATCTGGCAGCATCGCTGAAGCAGGACAGGATTTGAACCGTGACCTGGAACCAAGGTATTGTCTGCACAAGGAGGTTACAGTATTTGGCATCTGCAATGTCACAAAATAAATATATTATTCTCTCAATAGTGTGGAACTACCAAAATGTCAAAGTGCTTAAGAAAAGGTTGCATGTGAAGAAAATAAAGGAAGATGGATATTTTTAATAATTCTATACAGAATCTTCAGACGGTGGGACCAGCCCATTTAGAAGTCAATGAGTTGCCTTCGATATGTGTAAACTGAAATTCTGCAGGCTCTCTCTTTTTTTAAAAATCACTGTTTAGCTATTTTCACTACTTTCTACAAAAAGACCAGCATTGGAGGGGTACCAATACACCGACAAAAGAGGACAGGAAGATGGGCTGCTAGATTTCTTTTAAAAAAAAAATCTAAAAGATTTGGGTTTCAATCAGGAAGCCAGAATTGCTGCTTCTGGTTTTTGAGGGGTTCAGTGTCACGGGTGACAGGCATGGGCTTGCCATTTGACCAAGTGTACCCACACTGGGTTTCTCTAGGCCTTCGTCGCAAACAAATGTGTAACCGTGGGGTGCGGGGGGGGGTCAGAATTCTACCTGGAAACATGAATTGGGAGAGAAAATAAAAATCAAAGCCAGTTGTTAAGTCTCCCTTTTGATACTGTGTTTCAGGGATAAATGATGGGATTCCACAAAACCAAGACTCAGTCCTGATTATAAAGGATTTTTAAAATTCCATTATTAAAAATATGTCTTTATTCGTCTCTCATTTTAATCTATTTCCCAAAGCCTCTTTCAAGTAAACTGTGAGGTGCCTGAGTACCAGTGACCATGACGTCACACGCTTTCTTTTATCTCAAGCACTGGTCTTTGCATTTGTCCAAAGTGCTGCTGGCTGCCAGGCCCATTTCCACAAGAATGAATTCAGGATTTCATTCTCAGGCCTTTCCTCCGCTTCTCAATCCATGCAATGAGGTCGCCTTTTGCTACAAGGTGGGGTTTCATTTATTTATTTATTTTTGGGGTGCACGACATCGAATTCTCTAACCAGACATTTTGAATGAAATACTTAAACCACATAGGCCTTAGTAAGCCAAATTAGAAATCGGAGCATGTCGCCACTCGTGGGGGGTGTCAAGGGGTAGAAAAGGGCAGGGCCAAGAAACCTGTTTTCCTAAGGTGATTATTCCTAAGGTGAGTATTCATTTGTAAAAGTTGTTTTAAAAACATGTTTGAAAACCCATCACCACGCGGTCAGTATTACAAGAGGCATCCCTTGCCCCCCGCCCGCCCCAGATCTTGCAATTCGGCACACGTCTGCAGCTGGCATGCTCACCCAAACCAATCAGTAGGCTAAGAGAATGTAAAATTCCACACATATGGATCTAGGTATTTGTGCCGATTACACAGTAGAGAGAGGTCCCCATGCCCTCGTACACACCCCATCCAGCATTTATGCTGAGTGTTGGCCTCTGAACACCTTTAACTATTCTGCGGACAGTAAATGCATCGTTTGCCACCACCTCCAACAGTTTTTTTCTCCTCTTAATTTTTATTGGTCTTTTTGCGTGTTAATGACCTACACATGGACAGGCTCCAAGCCATCTGGAAGAGGTCTCCTTCCAGGCTGCGAAGCAGTTCTCACCACCGGTCTTCTGTAGCCACCACAAAGCCACAAGAGGGGGGGCGTCCTCGCAGCGATTCCCACCCAGGCCAGCGGAGCAGCGCCGAGCCCCCCGCCCCTCCCCCCGCCCAGGCTGCCCTGCCGCATGGTCCCAGCGGTCCTCGAGGCGGTGGTTTGGGCCCAGAACAGGACAAATGAAATTTCAACAGGGGCCTGCCCCGTGACATAAAACGTATTCAGCTTCCACAGCCTCTGCACGGAAGGAGCAGCCCCTCCCCGGGGGCCCCTCCCAGTTACCAACCTGTTCCCAGTGGGGGACCCCAGGGTTCTGGGGACTGCATACCTCGGGTTACTCACAGGTGAGCTCCCCCAGCGGGGGCGGGGCAGCCTGAACTTCAGGCCTCGCCAGAGTAGGAAGAAATCGCTTTTGTCTCTGTGTCATCCGAGCCTTCCTTCCACCTGGGGCCGGAGGGCGCGCGGCAGCACCCGCACGGCCACTGCCCGGCGGTCCCCCACCCCATCCGAAGCTCCGGCGTTCAGACAAAAGGTCCCCTGAGCTGGTGCGGGGAGGGGGCGGGGCAGGTGGCGCGCAGGGCTGGTCCGGGAGACTCCGCACCCGGGTGAAGACGCCAGTTCTACGTTTGGGTTTAGAGACTGCGTGTTACAGATTCGAAGCATCGCTTTGGTTCGCTGCCTTTGTTCGCGGGCGCGGCTTATCCATCCATCCATTCATCCCTCCATGCATCCATCCATTCATCCTCCATCCGTCCCTGCATCCATCCGTCCGTCCGTCCTCCTGGGACCGGCTCACTCCCCCTCGCCGCCGGGCGCATTACCGCTTCTTCTTCTGCTTGAGGGACTTCCTGCGTTTGAGGATCATCTCGTAGAGCTTGTCCATGCCCTCGGTGAGGCCCTCGCCGATGATGGCGCAGGCGGGCTGGACGTGGTAGGTGGTGGCCGGGATGAGCTCGTGCAGCGCTAGCTGCTTCTCGATCTCCGCCACCGGCAGTGACTTAGGCAGGTCTTGCTTGTTGGCGATGACCAGCAGCGGCGTGCCCTGGTTCTCGGCGAACTTGGTCACCTTGTGCAGCTCGGTCTTGGCCTCCTCCAGCCGGTCCACGTCTACCGAGTCCACCACGTAGATGATGCCGTCCGTGCAGCGGCTGTAGGACTTCCACAGCGGCCGCAGCTTCTCCTGGCCGCCCACGTCCCAGAAGTGGCAGCTGATGCCCTTGGCCGTGCCGTTGCTCAGCTTGATCTTCTCGGTGTTGAAGCCGATGGTGGGCACCGTGTTCACGAACTCGTTGAACTTGAGCCGGTACAGCACGGTGGTCTTGCCGGCCGAGTCCAGGCCCAGCATGACGATGTGCAGGGACTGGAAGGCCGAGATGTTGGAGGAGATGTTGCCCATGGCTCCCGGCTGCGCGCGGCCTCTGCGGCTCAGGAGGGCGCCGCCCCCGGGCGGGCGAGGCGCGGGCCGGGGCGCGGGGTCACAGCGCGGGCATCGCTTCTCCGCGCCGCTTTTGTCTCTTCCCGCCGGGCCGCCGCCGCCTCCCCGCCGCGACGCAGGATGCTCGCGCCCCGCGGCGCCCTCCCCTGCCGGGCTCCGCGGCGGCTCCCGGCTCCCGGTTCCCGGCTCCCGGTTCCCGGCTCCCAGATCGCGGCTCTGGCTCTCGGCTCTCGGCTCTCGGCTCCAGCTCCTGGATCGCAGCTCCGGCCTTACGCGGCGCCGCGGGGCCGCTCTCGCTCCCCGCGCGCTCGGAGCGCCGCGCCTCTGCCGGAGCGGACGACTCACTGTCCCCGCAGTCACCTCGCCGCCGCCGCTGCCGCCAGCCTGCAGCGGCCGAGGGCGCCGGCCCCGCCCCGCCCCGCCCCGCCTCCACGCCCCGCCCCGCCCCGCCTCCACGCCCCGCCCCGCCCCGCCTCCACGCCCCG
>PVJX010046400.1:0-12300 GCA_004027295.1 Dolichotis patagonum | reverse complement strand
CCATATTCTGTTCTTTGACCTCTCTGCCAATTATATAGGTGTGTTCACTTCATAAAAATTATCAAGCTGTATAAGTATGATTTATGCCTACAATATATTTTAATATTTTTTTCATTTTAAAATCCTGCCTCAGCCTATTCATCATTGCATTGCAAGAAACTCTTTCCAGGCCAAAGGAGAAGATCTGAATCATGGAAATACAGGATCAGAAGGGATCTAAATGGAAGTAAATTAAAAGGCTCTATAAAAAGAAGATTAAAGAAACAGTTGGACAACCATAGTAAGCTCTTTAAAGAAATCAGATAGGATAATGATTTGAAAAAGTGATTGTTACAGTACTGAAACAATGCATTATTTTTGGCAGAACAAGGCATTATGTGTGTCTCACACTCTCTCTGTGAATTTTTGTGATGGGGGAAGATGCTGGGCATTGAATCCAGGTATGTGCTAACCAAGCCAAAAATTACCAAGCTGCACACCAGTCCTGTTTCTGAGAACTCCTGGAGAAGGAAAGGCAAATTGGAGAGCAAAGAGACAAGGAAATGGAGTCAAAGCTGGTAATAAAAGAAAGGGCAGTGGCATAGTGGAAATCTGAGCAACCAGTAGAAAGGCAAGGTCAATAAGATTTGCACTCATGATTTCTATCCTGAAAGATGCTTACTGTACTTGGCATCTGTTTTGTTTTGGACTCCTGGGAACATCTTCATTTGGGAGCATTTCCTTCTGCACTCCCTGAAGGTATGGTAAGACTTTTTGCAAGATGTTCTCAAGCATTGTCTGCCACTTCCCCTCAATACACTAACTATAAGGTTGTCATTTGTCTGAAGCTAATACTGTCCAGCTTCTTCTAGACAGTGGATACTGGATTTCTGATAGTTAATGAAATATTAATACTGTAATGGATATTTGTTGAGTAAGTATTTTGAGAGATTTTTAAAAACTTACTTTCTATGGACTATGTACCTTTTAAAATTAAGAAAATTAAACTAGACTAAATTACAAATAAATGAATAGAAGAATGTATATTTTTACATATGGAAAAATGTGCATAGAAGTGTTCATACAGAAATTTGAGACATAGGATGATAGGATTGTGTTTGGGTCTCTTTATTTATACTTAGCATTGTATTGACTCTATACTTTTAAACATTTTTAAAATTTATCTTTGAAAATGGAAATATTTCATGTAGTAAAAAGTAAGCTCAGAATTTTATAAAAATTGTGTTTGTAGCATGCCCATTTAACACTGTAGAAGATGAATCCAAGTGGGGGAGGGGCTCCTACCATGTTGGTGGGAGGGTAAAGTAATGAATCCACCATGGAAATTACTGTGGAGAATCCTCAGAACTAAAATTCTATTTGACCCACCTATTTCTTTTCCTGATATCTTTTCAAAAGAGTTAAGGACATCAGGTTATAGTGATACACACACCCATGTTTATGGCAACACAGTTCATGATAACTAGTCTTAGAAAAGCTATGTCCATGAATAGATGAATGGATTAAAAAATGTGGCATTTGCACAACAAAATACTACTCTGACATAAAATATAAACTTGAGTCATCATAGGAAAATGGATGTGCCTTGAGAACATAATGTTAAGTGAAGCAAACCAGTACACAAGATTAAGTATCTTTTCTATGAAAAACCCAAATTATATATAAAAAGCAAATGAAAAGATAGGTAATGGGAATTAGGATATCTTTCTTAAATATGAAGGCTATAAAAAGAAGGAGAGTGAGATAAGGAAAGAATGAAAAAAGTAATTATGATGTGTTATGTCCATGTGCCAACTTCTTACAAGGAATGGAAACATATATTGCAAATATATTCTAATAAAAAAATCAAAAGCGTGAGAGCCAAGAATGGTGACACATGCCTGTAGTCCTAGGTACAGAGGGGGCTGAGGCAGGATGATTGCTTGAGTCCTGGCGATTAAGGCCAGCCTAGACCATAGCAAGATCCTTATCACAAAGAAAATTACAAAAAAAAAAGCCAACTGTGACCATATTGAGAAATTTGAAAGCACCACATTTATATCCAAATATGACACATGAGAACTGTGTGTACCTCAGTTAATTTTATGCTCATCTCATTTTAGAACAAAGCTTAAAATCAACAACAATATCCTACACCTTTTAAAAATATTTTTGGTTGAACAATGTACTTATTATCAACATATACTCTTTTTTTCTTTTCGTAGAATAACATTGTCTCCTGGTTCCAAACACCTGAATTATATTTGAGACAAAATGCAATATTTATGTGATAGCTACTTTATAACAGAGCGGTTTTCATAATTCTTGAAGGAGAAGAATTACTTTTAATGACAAAAATAACTCCAGAAGGTGGTAATACAATAACAGAAAAAATTCTGATAATCTATTTTCATCTTCAGATACAACTGGGACATACTAGACAAATGATCTCCTGATGAAAATCAAGTCATCCAAAACTTAGAAGCTTTCAACAAATACTATTTCACACTACAAATCCTATTTCACACCTTTTTGGAAGATTGGAATCTGGGGAGCAGTTTAGGGGGGTTGGTCTAGCTAAGGGGCTCTTAGGAGACTGAGGTCAACTTGTAGACTCAGGTTACAACCTCCGAAGCTGGCTGGCCTCACCCGTTTGTGTGAGTGGGAGACTTCACTTGCTAGTCAGATAAGCCACGTGGGCCTTTTCCAGAGTGTTGTGCTGGATGGGACCTAACTTTCCAAACAGCAATGTCAGGGATGGGGGGATCAAAGAGAAAGGGACACTGAGGCATCGATAGTGTGTAAAGCCTAATGTCAGAGTGACACATCACCATTTCTGCCACTTTCTGCTGTCACATAGCCTAAGCCTGGTAAAGTGTGGGAGAAGACTGCCCAGAAGACTGCCCAAGGCTGAGAGCAACGAAAGAGTGTATGGTTGGGGAAAATCTTGTAAGACCTGCTGCTGCACACAATACCAAGATGTCATAGCTGTCTGTTCACTTATTCAATAAACTCATCAACAGGCTACTTATTCTGTCCTGCCAGTCCTTATTCTGTCTTGTACTTCACCCCAGGTTAATCAAAATACTTAGCAGGGTAAATTTCTGAGAAGTTTTTCTTCATCCCACTGGAAAACTGTAGCCTTCATTTCTTCTCACCTTTATTCATCAAATAATCAAAAAGATTATAATGATTGTAATAGAATTGAAGATTTGCTGAGCTTTTTCTGCCTCTTATCTCAAATAATTCTGCAACAGCTGTGTTAGGCAGGAGCCCTGATGATCATTCCCTTTTGATTAAAAAAGAAACAAAAACCAAGGTCACTCAAGTAGTAAATGTAAAGGAGAAGGGACTTGGTAATATTTATTCCCTAAGCCCATCCTTCGAGCAATATTGTGTATTTTCATCTATGATTTAGGACTATAGTTAGGATATGGTTAACTTCACTTTATTAATGAACTTTTTAGGCATAGTGGTTAATATCTTGTTCTTTTCTTTTTAAAGTCATGTGCGTTTAATTTGAGAAATACATTCAATGAAGTTTTTCAGCTTAAAATAAAACACATACACTATTCTTATCTTGAAAGGCTTCACTGTACTTATGGTAGAGCTTCATGAAGAAAGAACTGCTTTATTGTCGGTATATCTTTGTGATACACATTAAATATATACATCTTGGGGAACTCATTAATACATATAATCTCCATCATTTTTATTTCCCCTTTCACTCTCTCTCATCCCTTTTCTCCTTCCTCAGTTATTTTTCCCACTTCTAAAGTCTACTTCTGTTTCTTATTGTCTCTCTTTTATGTTACTAGTATATTTAAAGTATCTTTTATATATTTATGTATTAAATATTATTATATATACATGTAAAATACATATATAATGCATAATTTTGTCTTTTATTTCTTTACATTATCTTTTATTTATATCTTTAAATTATTTCTATTTCAGGCTTCTCTTATAAGTGAAACTAGGCAATATTTATTCCTTTTTTTCTGATTTGTTTTACTTAGCCTTGTGGTGTAATCTAGTGTCCTATGAATTACTGAAATTTGTCCTTCTCTATGCCTGAGTAGTACTTCATTGTATATGTACATTACATCTTTTAACCATTTATTTATGGGTAACATTTTTTAAAAAGGCAACAAGATATCTGAAAATTTAATTACATTAAATTTGCTATATATCTACACAGTTGGGGTTGATTTCTCTATTCTTATTTAGAAGGTTATCTTTGATTTTATTTTATTCCTTTGTTATGGCTTATATCTAGATATCCTCTCAAAGCCTCATGTGCTCCTGGAGGGAGACGGGATTGAGAGGTGATTGGGTCAAGGGGGTGTGATTCTACTCATTGGTGCGTTGTTCATAGATAAGCTTACAACAGACTTCTGTTAAGAGATGCAGCATGGGCAAAGTAAGTGGGTCGCTGGGAGTGCATCCTGGAAGGTTTTATCTCTGTTCACTGTTCTTTTGCTTCCTGTTGCTGCATTATGGGTTGTTTCTCCTCACCAGCGCCCTCTGCCATGCAGCCCTATCTTGGAACCATAGGACTAAGGACTGAAACCTCTAAAACTGTGAACTAAATAAAACTTTCCTACCTTAATTGTCTGTGTTGAGTATTGTGGATTGGGTCTCGGTGATGAGAAAGTAACTATGATGTCTTTTTTTGACTTTCTCATTTATAAAACAATAATACTGTGAAAACTGTACTCCTATTATATAGTGTTATTATTTGTATTTTGTTCAGGTCATGAATTCAGGTTTGCAGAATAAAAAGTTTGCTATAAACCATACTTTATCATGGAAACACTATTTAGTTTTAGAATTACTAAATGAACACTGCATTTGATTTCTGTTCACTTACAAATAGTAGTTCATACTATTAGTAGGAACTATACATCTACATGGCTCAGGTCTAGAAATCTAAAGATCATCATAAATTCTTATAAATTCACCATTAACACCTAGATTTTGGTTTAAGTACAAAGAGATAACTAACCACTTTGTCAAGGAGAAGGCTAAACAAGGGACTTTTTCTAAACACACAAAACACACAACTAAGGCTCCAACCTTAGTTGGATACACTGTTCAAAAATAATGCCATCAGAATTTGGTATCCCAACTGTAATATGTACAGGTAGATTAAAGTTAAAAGCAGTGCTGAAAAGATTGTTGAGACTTCAGATTATGATGGCTTTTACAGTTATCTTCAAATATTGAGTGAATATTATGAATTAGCACCAGTGGAAAAGCAACATTATTGCATGATTATTCAGAACTACAGTACTCTGAACCATTAAGCCTACTAAAAATGTACTATATAAATTTTTCAGCAATTTCTTTGACTTAGTGTCAAGTTCTTAAAATCATCCCAGTAGTTCAAAGTGGGCTACAAGTTTTCATTTGGCTTGAAAACCAGTCACTGAGAATAACACCAGTTTACTGAGGAAACTTACTGGAAACTCTCTTTAAAGGTCACTGTCAATTTTGATGAAAAAGTTATATTAATGTCCATATTAAGTGAGAATTTTGATTGATGCAGCAATTCGTGGCCAATTCTGAATTCTAATAAAACATGTATCCTAATAATTTCTTAAATCAAAGTTTCTGTGAAGTTTCTAAATTAAAATTCAATCTTTGTGTGAACTATTTTATATCACGTAAAACATTGAAGTATCAACAATTTTTTATGTGGCCAAATGAGGAGACATTTAGCATTTTCAATTACCTGTTCAAACTGTATGAAGAGAGTTATAAAATTTAAGAATCTATGTTAGATTCAAATAATTCCTCATGGAGCAGTTATTCTTTCTTTTCTTTTCTTTTCTTTTCTTTTCTTTTTTTTCTTTTCTTTCTCTTTCTTTCTTTCTTTCTTTCTTTCTTTCTTTCTTTCTTTCTTTCTTTCTTTCTCTGTCTATCTTTCTCTTTTATCTGTGAGCCCTTGACTTAACACGTAACATTCCTTTTCCTTGACAATCTATTTCTTAAATCAAATTTGCTGTCCTCTAAATTGGATGGAAAAATCAAGTTTCATTTTGTGTTATGGTCTTTGTCCTTTTTCACTTATAAACTCTACATTGATTTTAGTAAGGTACTCACCACTGCTTATGAACTCAGGCAGCTTCTTTGGAACAAAGAAAATGAGTTTGCTTGTGAGCCGGTTTCCCCCAAGCAGCTCACAAACTAATTACTGCACCTTTGGTACAATAGCAAGGGAGACAGAGTTGCACAGAAAGTTGGGGAAGGCAATCAGACAACATGCTTCTGTCTGCACAACATCCAGTGAGCCGCAATGCTTTCTTATCTTGTACGTGGAGTACAACCACCAACCTCCAGTCATTAACTCTGCCAAGAACCCCAGTGTAATTTGGAGTTGCCAGTGCAGGCTGCTCCTTCATATAATGGCATCCTAGGCCATTAAACTGATTTGTATTGTTCTGCTTGGAAAAATGAAGCTCTGTCGATGTTCTTTTTACAGAGTGAAAAAGGATAACGTAGTTCATAGACAACAGAGGACTTGGCTACTGGAAACAATAGCAAGTGCAGTGCACAGGAAAATAAGCACCCTGCATCTAAGGGAATGGGTTTCTTTGCAGCTTTTGACTCCAAGCAAACTATCTATGCTCTAATGAGGTGCTTTCCGCCTAACCTCTGTGAAGTCACTGACATTTGGCATGTTGGGCCGACAGATCAAAAGTAGCCTACAGCATGTATAAATGTTTAACACCCAGGTGTTCGACTTGACATTTTCTTGGTATCTAGCAGCTGCTTGATTATTTAAGGATTACCCACAGTCATTGAACATGGAGAAAGGTCCACCTGTGCTAATCATTGCTATAATAGGATCAGCATTCAAACCTCAGGTTCTTTTGATTATCACTGTTAAACTTTCTCTTAGGTCCCCTAGCTTGCTAGAGGAAAAATACTTATTGAACTCTGCTATATCAAAGGCCCTACTGTTGAAATACAAGCAGACATTTTTGAACTCTCAATAATAGATCCTTTTCTTTATAAGAGGATCAGATAAAGAATACTAAAAATTCTACTGAATAGACACGCTGTATCATTTCTATGATTATTGTCATCCCTCACATAAAATGGAGGCATTTTAAATAAATAACATTGATGTTAAGTGTTATAATTTAAAAATCCAATTTAATCTCATAAAATGAACACCAGTGTGGCTACATCTACACTAAAAGATAATAGCAACAGATATACTCGATATCCTGCATTTGCTTCTTTATTTGATGTAGAAATTTAAGACCAGTTAGCTAACTTTTGTGAACCTTAGTTGTCCCCACCTGGTACAATATATGTGTTTAGAGGAATGAATGAAATTGTAGACAAATATCCCTGGCATTGGAAGCCTGAAGTACATTAGGCTCAGCTGGTACGTTACACTTCAACTAGAAGCAAGAAATGGTAGAATTTATTAGTATCTGTGTCATATCACTTGGAGGCAGACTGCTAAAAATATATACTTTCCTTTTCTCCCAAGTCTACTTTTATTATGCATAGTATTTGCCTGGCATACTCAATAAATAATGAGTTCAGTTGTTTGCAATCTTTCTCTATTCATTCTTTCCCTGCAGCTTTATTAGATAGAATGGAATCTTCTGGAAATGAGAATGGGTTAGTGAAACACATGAAAAAAATCTATTTTTCTAATCCTGTCCTCTATTTGGACTCATTTGAAAGAAGTTTCATAATTAATTCCTTAAGTTGATTCTGCATTGTTGCCAACTTTAGATTTACTTTTATTGCAATTGAGCGCTGTTATTTGGGTGCTTAGCTGTATTCCTGCTGTATATTTTCCATTCTGATGTCATGATGGATGTCATAAGCAAAGGCAATATAGTGCATAAAAATACTTTGCTAAACATAAACAACAAAATACATGCTAATAGCTTTTAAAATCTAACATTTGTTGTAGATCCAAGTACATTGGTATTTGTAAAGAAATTTCGGACTTTTAAAATATAATTATTTCATATGTCAGCCAGCTATTTGTTTTAATCACTTTAGCCTGGTAAGTCAGCAGATTTATCATTTCTGAGAGAGAATGAAATGTGCATCTCATTTGTGGTTTTTAACAAATTATGAATAAAATGCACTTAGGAAACTTGTGACAACAAAAGAGAATTTTATATTTATATTGGAGGAAGTCACAATCCTTGTAAGCATATGTGGGAGTTATGTGGTACATCTTTCTATACGAGATTTTTTGGAGCTTCTGTAACTAATTTAAACCTCAGTCCTGGGCGAAAATAACTCGCAATACTAAGGTCTGACCTATGAACCAAACCCAGCCAAACATCTCTCCTCACATAAACCACGAACTATAAAATGTTTTGTTGTTACCATTTAAAATGGTTGAGGGCCAGACTATAGCTCAGTATAGCACTTGTCTAACAAGCACGAGGCCCTGAAATACATCTCTAGCATAGCAACAATCCCCATTCTCCAAACTGTCTAGCAATACACAAAACCAAACAACAAAAAATAAGGAAAGTTACAGAAATTCTATTTTGCAATTATGCAAATTATATGAAATTTATTTTGTAGTGTTCTAAGATATAATTTTATGATAACATTGCTATATCCATTTACTTATGATATTATAGATATCAGATTTCATGGTACAGTGGTAAAGTTGAGAAATTATGACAGAGACAATATGGTCCACAAAGCCTAAATTTTTGAAACTTGGCATATTGTTAGAAAATTTTACCTACTCCTTCCAAAGACAGCATTTAAAACTTTAAGAAGATATAATATTCTATTTCAACTACAGGAGAGAGGGAATCCATTATTATGTATATAATGATCAGAGAAGCAGATTTGGAAAATCTTCACTAGATGAGAAAACATAGAAGACTAAAACCTGGAAACATTGGGTTCCTAAAATATTAAAAGTAATAAATGAACAGATGTAAGATTTAACTATAAAAAAGATATTTGAAATTTCCAGCTCTGCTATAGGCATAGAGATACATGTTACAATGTAAATATTAATATAGAAACTTGATTATCAGTCAATTCCTGATTCAATTCAATTCATTTGAGAGACTTTCTCCTCCTCTACCCACTCTAAGCCTAAATCTAAGGACTATAAAAACGTAAAACAAAAATATATTTGTGAATTATTTGTAATATATCCAAGTCTCTTTGAATCTTAAAATCAACAACAGTTTAAGAGTAAGTATAATGCATCAATTCATAACTTTCATTGATATGTCGCACTGGGATCTAGGAACACTATTAATCAGTAAACAAATGCAGCTGACACAGTTTATACTCCAGAATATTTCTGGTACGAGAGGATAAGGAGAAACAGAATTTAGGAGTATGTGTAGTGTGTGCAGATAAATCTCTAAAATATAATTCTTTCCTCTGTCTCAAATAGTTGGCTTTTGGATTAGTTTATTTAAATTTCTATGAATATATATATGCTATATATATATAGTTAAATATAGTATATATATGACTAGACAGCCTTATATATGCAGCTATATATAGTCTCTCTATATATTATATAGTATATATAAGAATATATATATATATATATACATACATACATATATAGTCTTAATTTCTTTTTTCAAATCTTCTGCTACCCTTCCTCCTCCATCCATCCATCTTTTGAGTCTCTTCTCCTTTTGTTTTTTGGTACCTGCTTGCAATAGATAATGTTTACATTCCTTTTATGTAATTGGTACTTGTACTCATACATCTTTATCTTTTTTATCCTTCCCTACAAACATGTTCTAATAAAAATGAAAAGGAAAAATAATTTTTTCCAATAATATGAATATGAAATACATATTGTTTCAATGGTGATTCAAATGTATTCCTTTTTTAAAAAAAGAATTACCACCAAACATTCCATTGTCATACTACTATAATGAGAAAACTAAGTGTACTTAATTTAATATATAGAAAAATATATTTACCCTGGGAAAATATGTTATTCAATGAATTCTTTGCATCACATTGTACCTTTGGAAAATACAGAACTTGTGCCAACCTTTGCTAAAAATTAAACTAGATAATCTAAGTCCAGCAAGAATCCACCTAATCAATTAAAAAAAAACCTGAGAATGCTCTGCTTATACATGATTAAAATGATAAATTTCCTGTTGAGGCATAGCTAATAAAGAAAGACAAAGAGAAATTATGGGAGTTCCAAGAGGTATTAAAATTTAAAAAGCAAACAATAGAGAAAAAAAACGGGAGTGAAATCATTAAAAAGGCAGAATAGGATTTTCCATGTTTTATCCCCTAACAGAAACAAACCACAGTAGGAAATAC
Source organism: Dolichotis patagonum (assembly GCA_004027295.1). NCBI lineage: Eukaryota > Metazoa > Chordata > Mammalia > Rodentia > Caviidae > Dolichotis > Dolichotis patagonum. The sequence goes on along the minus strand of PVJX010046400.1, from coordinate 1,998 downwards.
TTTTTGGCAAACTTAGAATCCAACCGAGAAATTCCAGTCCTTTACAAACCAAAATATCAAATGAAGAGCCGAAGAGCAGTTCCATTACCCCGAAATCACCACTATCTCGAGATGGCACAGCAGTTTCTCCCACAGAAGATGGGAGAGGAATGACCTGTTCAGAACCCACTCAACCCACTGAGGACACTGAGGGGATCACTGTGACGGAGGCAGCTGGGGGCAACATTACACAAGGATAAGGGGCAGAGACTGATAAGAATTAGACTATGGATAAAAATGGTGGACCACAGTTTATGCTAACTAGTGATGGACTCCAGTAAGAGGTCTTCTCACATAAACTGAAAGATGCAGACCGTTCCTCAATCAGCAGACAAGTGCTCACCTGTGGCTCATACCCCGTGCATCCCCATGCACACTGCCCGGAGTATGTCTATAGCCACACCCCCCTTGGTCATTGCAGGTGAAAATTTCTCAGTAATTCCAAACATCTATGCTGTGTTTCAAGAGAGAACACAAACTTCAACCTATTGGGACACTCAGGGAAAATAAGTATCAGCGCTTAACTCCATTTGCAGGATTGAAAGGAAACACACAAACTTAAGACTTCCTATCTAAGAAGGAACTAGAGCAAAGACGGTGCATTCGTGCAAGAGTTCTGAGATTTCAGAGTTAGTAACCAAGCAAGCGAGGAAGTTTGGTGTTTCCGTAAAATGCAAGGGACATGAAGAATTAAAGAAACAAGACACTACAAACAATAAAAAATAAAAAAAAAAATTAAAAAGCTCCAGAAACTGAACCCAAAGAATTAGATATTTACAAATTTTATGAGAAAAAAATTTCAAAAAACCATTAAAGATGTTTAGCTGAAGAATCCCATCTTTGAGCTAAAATTTTAAAAGAGGAAAGGCACAGAAACCTTAAGAAATGAAGACAGAAATGTTTCCAAATTAAAGATTAAGTTGAATATCCAAATCCATAAAGAAGTTAAAAGAATTCTAATACATGAAAATAGAAGTTTCATAAAAATAGAAATTTTAAAAAAATAAAGAAAATTGTAAATAGAATAGGTGTCTGAATTGATACAAAAAACTAATCTAGGATGCAGGTTTGCAGCAATGATCCTCAGAAGAAAAACTGGGAGAAAGAGAAGGAGAAGGAGATGGGAAAATATATCAAATATGTAATATTTATAATGACAATTATGTAATATTTGTCATTACAAGTATTTCAAAATGTTATACCTCAAGGAATCAGCAAAAGAATTAAGTGCAACGTCATGAGAAGAATAGAAGTAATAGAGGTTAGTGCATAAGGTAATAGAGACAAAAGAATAGAAAGTTAAACAATTACTTTGAAAATGTAAATAAAATTTTGGGATCACTGACTACACAAAGTATGAGAGACAATTTAACATATAAATTTTAAAAAGGAGACATTAAAACAGATACCACTGCAATACAGAATCATAAGCAATTTCTATGAACATTTACATATAAAAATTAGATTTCCTAGCCAAAATAGATGAATACCTAGACTCTTAAAAAAGGCTTACTGCTAAGAAATAAAAACTTGAATATACCAATGAATTGTAAGGACATTAAATCTATTAAGAGCAAGCTTCCGAATAAAAGTTTAGAACCAAATGACTTCATAGCTGTGTTGTAAAACATTTAAAGAATTACTACCAATTTCTTCAAACTCTTCTACAAATGTTAAAGAGGAAAACTATTCAAAATTATTTAATAATCCCAATATTAGCCTCATAAAAAGCCAGACACTACAAGGAAATACAGAGATGAAAAAAAACTCTCAGCGAAATAACAACCAAGCAAATACAATAGCACATTGAAAGGTAGCACATTCAGGCCTTGAGTGTGTAGCTAAAGCAGAGATATTTGCAAGGATGGGCCCTGCGTTCAGTCTCCAGTGAGGTGAAACAAGACAAAATAACAAAACAAAACAAAATACCTTGAATATTCATCATTATCAGTGAGATTT
>PVJX010046399.1:0-12294 GCA_004027295.1 Dolichotis patagonum | reverse complement strand
TTTAGTATTTTTTGTAGGGTTGGATTGGTGGTCACAAATTCTCTCAGTTCCTCTTTGTCATGGAAGCATCTTGCTTCTCCATTAATTTCTAGAGAGAGTTTTGCAGGATACATCAATCTGGGCTGGAGATTGTTCTCCTTCAGGGCTTGAATTATTTCACTCCAAGCTCTTCTTGACTTGATGGTCTGTGTTGAGAAATCTGCTGTGATTTTGATGGGTTTTCCTTCATAGGTGATCTGTTTCTTTTCTCTGATGGCTTTTAATATTCTGTTCTTATATTGAATTTCTGCGATCTTGATTATTATGTGTCTGGGTGTAGCTGTTTTGGTTGTAGGTGGCTGGAATTCTGTATGCTTCATACTTCTGCATATCATTTCCTTTTTCTATATTTGGGAAGTTTTCCTTAATAATTTCTGTGAATAACCTTTGCAGTTCCTCTGTTTTGACTCCTGCTTCTTCATTCACATGCTTTATTCTTAAGTTATAGATCCTCTTGTCATCCTCTAGCCTTTGTATGGTTCCTGCCTGCTCCCTTGTTATTTTTAAGAGATCTTCCCTTTGATGATCACACATTGCAAGCCTGTGTTCAATTTTTGATAGTCTATCTTTGGTTTCTTTCAAGCAGTTTTGCCAGTTTTCTATGGAGTCTTTAGTTTGCTGGTAATCTCTTTGAATCTGCTTCATGAATTCTAGGTTTTTTTATATTTTTCATTGAACGTTTCTCTCCTTTTGTGTTCCTCCATTCTTCTATCTGTGTCTTCTTGAGAGGTGCTTAACCTTTCTTTTATTAATCTACTTATCTCTTGTTTAACTTGAATTAATATTTCAGTTTTGATCTCATTTACAAGGTCCCGAAGATATCTCTTTATGTCCACTGATGCTGTGTTTGATGTTGCATGTTTGCTGCCCTTAGTCTCTTTTATATTTACCTCTCCTGGATCAATATAATCAGGGTTGGGGCCTGGGGGCTTTTTCTTATTTCTCCCTCTCATCATGTTTTTGGTTCCTTCCATACAAGTGTATTGTGTAATTCCCAGCTCCTTCTTTTTCTGTTGATTAGGGCTCTTCTGGAGCACACAGGCTAGGGGCTTCTGCTCTCTGCTGTCCGCTATCAGAGAGTGAAGTGCAAGAAAAGGTAGTATACGCTGACTCCTCCCCTCTAGGCCAGTTGACCTTCACAGGTCTTCACTGCCTCAGTGTGTGCCACCCTCAGGGAACCAATTGATTTGTGACTACCCACTGGGTCCCAGTCCAGTCCAAGCAGATCCCTCCAATCCACTGTGCGAGGGGAGGAACCAACTGAAGCTGCTTCCTTACAGAGCCAGGACTTTCCTGCCCAACTCCAATATGTCTTCTAGTTAGTTGTTCCTTTCTTGCCAGAGGTCCCATTCCCATCACTCACCATGTGTTGATGCTGGTCCCGAGAACTACTCCCTGACCTCTGACCTCAGTGCGGCATCAGCACCAATTCACTGTGCCTCTGGGTGGGTTGTGTGCAGGGCCGGTTCCGGGCCAGCCACCGTGCGCAGGGCTGTTCAGCTCCATGCTCTGGCCACTCAAGCCAGTCGCTTCAGCATGGGTTCAGTCGCTTCAGCGTGGGTTCAGTCGCTCAAGTGGATCTCAGGCACAAATTCAGGCAGCTCTGGAGAGTGCAGTGCTTGCCGATCCTAATTTCTCTAATGCTAGCCCCGGGACCTCGTATGTAAGCAGTTTCTTTCCCTTCAGTTTCTTCCTGGGTTGAGAGAGTCCATCTCCCTCTGTTTGGATTCTCCAAGGTGTTCTATTTTGGCATTTGAGCTGTAACTCTCAGAGAGGCTCCATATCCTGCTACCTCTAGGTCTGCCATCTTTGAAAACTTTATTAATTTTTGATTTGGTCTATGTAATGACAAGCAAAGCAATCCTTTAATTTTCTTCTGCTATAATAAATTTTTAGAAAGTTATCCATATTGTTTCAGAGTCTCATTTTGTTTTGTCAGTGTAAATATTTCTTTATATCACTATTTTTATTCTTTGAAATTAAACCAATGTATACAAACTTAAATATCTACAATTAATATTGTAGTGTGTGATATTTTCTTTTTTTAAATTTTATTTTATTTTATTTTAAAAGGGAGTAACACAACAAAACAGAAGAGAATGGGACATAAGAAAGCATAAATTTCAAAGCTAGACAACCAGAGATCTTCACTATCTGTCATATTGTCTCTTGTTTTCTTCCAAATGGTTGTCCTTATCTTTGCATATGGAGAGCTCATACTAAATAACATAGTCAATCTTTTCATAAGATGTGTAGTTCACTGGCTCCCAGTTGCTAGGTGGGGGGGGGACATGGGATGGGGGACAGAACACATGAGATGTCTGATTCTCAGCCCACATGCAGGCAGGATCACAGTCATCCCCCAGAGATGGGAAGAGTGCCTTGTTCTCCTGGCACCCCAATTCAACCGCACGTTGCAGGTCCCGACGCGCCAGGGTCTCTCCTTCAGGCTGCCGAAAGTCTGCTACCCTCACAGCCACCTCCCAGAGAGGGAAGGAGCTGAGCTCCTTGTTCTCCCAGCACCCTGAGTCAACCACATGGTGCTGGTCCCGAGGTGCCAGGGTCTCTCCCCTGCAGGCCCCTGAAAGTCTGCCATACTCACCTGCTACTTCTTTCTGATGAATTGACCATTCCATTTCCAAAGTTCTGAAATGGCCAACAGACCACAGAAAGAATTCTCTTTAGGCTCCTGTTTGAAACCAGCAGCTACAGCAATCTGCTGGCCTTGTTTCAGGGCCAAAGTGTGTGATATTTTCAAGAATTAATTTTCTACAAGGCATTTAAAATTGGGCTTCATTACTTTTCCACATTTTGTGGCTCTGTATATAGAGGTAAACTTTTCTGGCCACTCAGTTCTGTGTAGCATGACTACTATTCAAGAATATGTCAACCTGAGTCTGTCCCCCACAGTGCATTAGAGTGTGTGGAAAGAACAGAAAGTTTTCATTGGAGATGGACAAAGGGAGACAGAGGGAGAGTGGATCTTCTGTATATCCTCACTGCCCTCACTGCCCTTGCAGACCTGGCTGCTTGTGCACTGCTGGACTGGTACTCCTGTCTGGACCTCTGCATTCATTCCTCTCAAGCTAGAATGTGTGTGTGAAAATCACGGTGAGAGGTGAATTTTTCCTATTTTATGCTCTTAGGAGTCCAGCTAAGAAGATGAGCAAGCAGTTCTCCAGAGATGCAGATGCCTACAAGAAAATTGTTGCCTAGAGACTGGGGAGTATATGCCTCTCAAGTTCAGGAGACAGAAGTAACTGGGTTTAGAAGGCTCGAAAGTTTTAAAGGCTTGGGCAGAAGGGATTGTAGCTCAGTAGTTCCATCCCCAGCACAACCAAAAAAATAAAATCCAACAAAAAAACTAGACCCACCCTCGACCCCTGAGAGAGAGAGAGAGAGAGAGAGAGAGAGAGAGAGAGAGAATATTTGCATGAATTTAAGGAATAACTGCATTTTCATCAATCATATTAATTCAATAAGAACTTTAGTTCCATCATGGAGTTATAATCAATGACCACACCAAGGAGTGGAAATTCTTTTGTTACCCAAGAAAGCAGTTGACAGAAAAATCCAGTTTAAGGTTTTAAGCTTATGAATTCATGCATCCATGTGAATATATAGCTGGTTTCTTTTCAATTTAATTTAAAATAGTATATTTGAAGAGGAGGGAAAATGGGGGCTGGGGGTTTAGCTCAGCGGCACAAGCACCTGCCTTGCAAGCGTGTGACTGTGAGTTCGATCCCCAGTACTGAAGAGGAGGGAAAAAAACCCAAGAGTTTTGGTTAAATACAATTCGCTTACTATACAAGATGGTCTTTAAATATTTCATTAGGTATTTTATGCTGTATTTATTTACAAAGAGTACATACAGTGCTACTTAAGAGTCTTTATTAGGTACACAAAACATGTTATAGGATGTTATGTTCAGACCATAAGCCATAGCCTAAACATATAAAATAATTAAAATATCCAAAATATCCTTAATAGTGTGTGGTAATTAGTACTATGTAAACATACAAGAAAATGTGTTTTAGGTTTCCAAATTATACACTATATTAATAGCCACTTTATGAAACAGTGACCCAGAGAACTCTGGAATTTTGCTTTGGCAGTAAACATGTGGTATATGCAAGTAAACCCCAAACTCCAAGCCAGATACTAAATGATGAAAAAATTTAAACAACCATTAAAAAAAAAAACTAATCCATTATGTCAATATGGCCAAGTATGCCTCTTAAGGAGGGACAGCCTAGACCTACATACATTGTTCCAGAGAAACTAGTGCTCAGGAAAGAAGTTACAGGAAAAAATAAGAAAACAAAAATCAGTCTGATTATTTGAGAAATTGTAGCATGTCCTGAGGTGAATACCTTGGTTACTTCTCAGAAAGAAGACAGGTATGGGCGAGAGCTGGATTGGGGAGCATTTTGGTTTCAGGTATTCTGGATTTAAAATGTTTCTTTTACTGTGAAAACAAACACAAACCTCCACTCACTTTTTGTTTATTCTCAACTGTTTTAATTTTATTTTTCTTTTTTCAGTTTATGTTTGTATTAGTAGATGTTTGCAGCACTTAGTGATTATATCAATCTGGGGACTTGGTACATGCACATAACATATTTGAATTCTCTTTTTCATTCTTTTCTTCTCCCCTTCCTCCAACTCCCTTCCCCTGCCTCACTCCCTCCTCCATCTCTTGGTCTCCATTCTTTTTGCAAAAAGATATATCTTCCTTTTTTTATTTTCTATTTTAATTTGTAGAGTGCAGACTGTACAGTACTTCTAACTGGAAGTAGCCTAGCAACAGTGACATCTAGTGGTCACATGGATTTCACTCGTTTTCTTTCTCCCTTCTGTTAAAGGCAAGAGTTTAAAGTTGAGTTTCTCCACTACTACTGTCCTCCTTAAATGGTCTTTCTGGGTCTTCAGGAGTCTTCAGATGCATGTGTTGATGGATCAAGACTGAGATGTTCAAGTATGAGCATTTCTTTGACTTTTATGAAAGTCACTTGCCAGTGTAGCCAAAGAATAATTGGGTTCACCGTATTTAAAGAGACTAGTTTGGCAGCTCAGAAATCTGGGGATGGGTAGAATGCTCACAGGTGGTCAGCTTGCTTTACCTCTGCCCTGTTTTGCAGCTCCATCATACTGGGGGCTGCCACCATGCTAATGGTCCCTAAAGAGGAACTTTTGCCAGTTCTTTGTCTCTATTGCCTGCTACTCTGAATTCATATGTGCCTGACTGGCTTTCAAAACACTCCTGAGAGTTGTCCAATGTACTCATCATAGTTCTTTATTGTCTTTGTTCTTCTTGTTCTCTCTCTCTCTCTCTCTCTCTCTCTCTCTCTCATTTGTCTGTCTGTCTTTGTCTCTGTCTCTCTCTCTTTCTTCTCTGTTGTCTAATTTTCAAGAATCATTTTAAATCCATCTCTTCTGTGGAGCCATGCATTATTCCTCAAATCTTTGCTGACCCCTGTATTCTCTGAATTAGCATTTTATTCATATTTATACCACAGAACAAGACATTAAACTGCTTTACTAATAGTTTATGATTCATGATCTTGTCTCATCTGCTGGTGTTTAAACACTGCAAAAGCAAGTGTTGATGTCTTATGTGTCTTTTCATATTTTCATTGTTTTTGTTAGTACATGTTTACAGTGCATAATGGCTACATTCATCATGGGGATCCTTGTTTTTCAGTAGTATAAAATATGTAAAGCATATCATCTTCTAAACCATACTTTAATCTTTCTTCAGTTTTTATTTGAAAAGGTTTATCTCTTCTTGCCAAACCAGTTCATGGACTAAAGTTTTTGGTAACTGCTGCTATAATTTTAATCTGAAATACAAAACAAAAAATAAGCCTTTTATCAATTTGAGTAGTGAAAATTTATGCCTTAGAGTTTTCCAAGGAAACATATGCATAGAATAGATCCTTTTACAAGCATTAGATACTACATAAAAGAGCAAAGGGATATAGAACAGTATGAAAGTCTTTGTTTGTGTTTGAACGGCTCTATTTACTTTCCTTTAGGAATCTCATCCAGTCTAAAAATGTTATTTTATCTCTCCAGCTCAGATTCTGTTCACTATTGTTTGATAGCTCACTGTTTTTCAAATACTCTTTTTAAAAATTTTTATTTTATTTTAAAAGGGAGTAAAATTAAACACAACAAAACAGAAGAGAATGGGACATAAGAAAGCATAAATTTCAAAGCTAGACAACCAGAGATCTTCACTATCTGTCATATTGTCTCTTGTTTTCTTCCAAATGGTTGTTCTTATCTTTGCATATGGAGAGCTCATACTAAATAACATAGTCAATCTTTTCACAAGATGTGTAGTTCACTGGCTCCCACTTGCTAGGTGGGGGGGCACGGGATAGGGGACAGGATGACATCAGATGTCTGATTCTCAGCCCACATGCAGGCAGGATCAGTCACCCCCCAGAGATGGGAAGAGTTCCTTGTTCTCCGGGCACCCCGAGTCAACCGCACTGTGCAGGTCCCGATGAGCCAGGGTCTCTCTCCTTTGGGCTGCTGAAAGTCAGCCACACTCTCAGCTGCCCCCAGAGAGGGGTGGAGCTTCTTGTTCTCCTGGCACCTTGAGTCAACCGCACAGTGCAGGTCCTGATGTGCCAGGGTCTCTCTCCTTCAGGCTGACAAAAGTCCACCATACTCACCTGCTATTTCTTTCTGATGAATTGACCATTCCATTTCCAAAGTTCTGAAATGGCCAACAGACCACCGCAAGAATTCTTTTTAGGCTCCTGTTTGAAACCAGCAGCTACAGCAATCTGCTGGCCTTGCTTCAGGGCCACCCAAATATTCTTGTATACTACCATGTAGATTATCTGAGGAACATGGATTATCAAATTAAAATTCTTAATTTCCATTGTTTTTAAAATGAAAGGAACTTTTGTACCACAATTTGGATAAGTAATGTGTAAGATTCTATGTCATATCCACTAAGTATTGGCCAGGTTAATACCATATTGATTAAAATTCAAACGAAGGATTGAATTTTCTTGGGCGCCATGTTTTGAAAAAGACAGACAAATTGGAGCGGGTTCAGAGGGGAAGAACAAAAATGATCAAAGGTTTGGAAAATCAGCCCTGTGAGGAAAGGTTAAGAGAATCAGGCCTGCTCTGCCTAGAGAGCAGAGGACTGAAAAGGGTGGTAATAACTCTCCAAAACACATAAAAGGATGTTTTCAGGAGGAAAGGGACCAATTATCCTCATTAGTCAACAAGGACAGGACCAGGAGTAATGGGACTTAAACTGCAGCAAAGGAAGATGGAAAAAACACTAAATATTATGGAAACCTGCATTTCAAGGCTAGGCCTAATGCTTTTCCTAAGTTAAGGGTAGAGAAGTCAGTCCTGTGTGGTAGTAGGGGGTATATCAGAAAATTACTAGAGAAAACCCTGGCAACTGAATAATTCATTAAAACATGGAGAAAATTTTTATGTTTCTTTTAATATTTAAATAATGCTCACCACTCCAGCCCAAAGTATTTTCACCATAAGCCATACTCACACACTCAGACACAGACACACTCAGATGTGCAAACACACAAATCACAAGTGAAGACAATGCATTATCCATTCTAACACTGTCTTACTTTATAGCATTAACATGTAAAAATATGCTTAATTTTAAAATTATATACTAGTGTTCCTTTTGTTCTTGGGTTAACTATAATAATCAGATTAAAACTGGTAAGATTGACAGACATTTAAGCATAGAAAAGTCAAGAATGAATGCAATATGATAGAATGAAACAACTACAATAGATCTGAAAATAATCAATATTTATAATATGTGACTTGTTTTTATTGCTTACCATTTAATTGCTATTTTCCTAACCCCCTATTTCACTGGAAAAGCAAGAGTGAATGCTTTTTCCACATTCCTTTCTATTTTGGTATAACTCTGATTATAAATTTTCATTTCTTCTTTTTCCCCTTTCTGCAGCATATAATTATTGACAGTCTGCTACTGTAATATTTGACTAATAATTAGGCTGATGCTTTTTCCCCCCAGGACTGGGTTTGAACCCAGGGCTTCATGCATGCCAGGCAAGTACTGTATCACTCTATACCCCTAGCTCCATTTTCATTCAATCTTTCAGTCAAGAAGTACTCAAAGAGAACAACTGGGATAGGGAAAAGGATAAAAGGAAGAAGGAAAAAGATTATATATATATACATATATATGTGAACGTGTATATATACAAGATAACTGTACTACTAATTTCTGTAAATTCATCAAAAATAACAGTTTGTGCTCTCATTGTTTGATCATTTTTTATGACTAAATCTTGTAACATGAACAACTACTTCTAAGATAACAATATGCAATATATTAACTACTGTTAATATCCTACTTTTTTTGAAATTTTGTATCATTTCTATCTTTTGTTCTGTTTTGTTTTTAAAATAAAAAATATTTAGTGATTGCCTGTAATTCCTTGGCACTATGATTAAGCACTCTGGGAAGAGGTAAGGAGAGATGTCTTTTGTCCCTCATGCAGAGTACTGTTTTTCACAAACCAACACATGTAAGATGTGATTAGTGCTGACAAGGCAAGTAAAGGATGCTATGAGATCTCACAACAGGACAACCCAAGTGGCCCAGAGAACTCAGCTGTACAAAGGCAGTGACATCTGCAATGCAAATCAAAGTCAGCAGGTAAGTGTGGAAGACAAGTATTTCAGGTAGCGAGTGCAAACTTTCCTAAAGGATCTAGTAAGCAACAGTGTTGGTGAATTTGGGCATTTTGTGAAACTGGCTCCCTAAAGAATGTGATCAGGAAGTAGCTGTTTCTATACACCCTCTTGCCACTTGTATGAAGTCCAGTTGATTATCAGCTTCTGAACGAGGGACATCTAGGTCTATTGAAGTAGCACGTCATATCTACCTTTACTCCACTGTGTTGTCTTTTTTTTTTTAAATTTTTTTTATCAGTACTGGGGATCAAACTCACGACTGTGCGCTTGCAAGGCAGATGCTTATGCCACTGAGCTAAATCCCGGGCCCCAGTGTTGTCTTTTAAAAAATTCCTTATTGTGTTACACTTGTGAAAGCACAGATGTTACGATAATCAATTAACCACCTAGTTTCAGTAATTATCGGTGCATGTCTAATCTGTTTTATCTATTTACCTCACTCACAAATCATCCCATCCCATACTTGTTTCAAAGTAAACAAATAAATAGCTATGGGGTTTTGGCATGAAATAACATTTTGTGGGCTGGGGGGTGTAGCTCAGTGGCACAGCACATGCCTGGCAAATGTGAAGTCCTGAGTTCCAGTCCTGGTACCAAAAAAAAAAAAAAAGAAAGAAAGAAAGAAAGAAAAAAGAAACAACATATTGGAATGGAAGCTAAAATCTGAGGAAATTGGAAAGAGACATGTGCATTAAAGAGAATCAGTCCTCCCAAAATATACTGAAAAGTGGAGGCCAGGGAGAAAAACTGCTGTTGTAAAATTCCTTAGGACTGGTCTGGTTAAAAACCTTTAAGATTTATAAAATTCCATTTCACATTATTTTCTGTTTTCTACTGACCTGTATTGTCTCCATTTCCCACAAATTCTGATAAAAGATGAAATTTCCTTAAAGTTTTGTGTTAATGATATTTGGGAAATGAAGGTCCATGGTCATTCATTTTGAGGAGTTATAAAAGAAAGTGAGATGACAAACTTAAATCAAGATTTCAGCAGTAACGAGTATTCAGACCAAAGGAAGACAACAGAGATGCTAAGGTATCCTAGAATATTTTAGGATGGGCTCTGGATCCTGAAGAAATTGGGTACATATTTGAGCTTTTAATATAGACACTAAAGGAAAGGGCTATTAAATAAGAAAAAGATTTGGGGATATTTAAATTATTAAAAATATTGTTTATTTCTGAGCTGCCATTGATTGTGTGATGAGCCACTATTTTAATAATGGCATTTTGGGAATTGAAAATTGTTTCCACATTACAATGGGAAATAATGTGTCTTGAATATACAACTGGTGCGCTACACCCATAAGTTCCAAATCTGTAGATTCAACCAACCATGGATAGAAAATAATGGGGGGAAAGTTATATTGTTGGTACATATATTTAGGCTTATATTCAATTTACATCTATACTGAACTGTGCCCATTTTATCATTTGCCCTAAACAGTATAGCATAATAGCTCTTTGCATATCATTTAATTGTACATATCATTTATATGTACAGATGATTTAAAGTATACAGAAAGATGTACTTAGGTTTTATGTACATACTACAATATATTATAGAAGGGACAGAAGCATCCATGCATGGATTTTGCTGCTCACTGGGGAATCTAGACATTAACTTCCCACAGGATATCAGGAGACAATTGTATTTGCATTTGATTTACAGAATGAAATTTTACTACATACATTGCTCTGAAACTTTATCCTTTGGAAAATAATTATATATTCATTCTTTGTGAATAAATGATTTCTACAAACAGAAATATTTATTTGGCACTAGTTTGGCAATCAAAAAGGAATGAGATTAGCTAATTCTAATATAGGTTATACAGAAATAGCTTTTACATTGTTGACTTAAAAGTATAGAATCTTAGATGTTGACTTGGAGTAGCATTCTTTTGGATCTATGCATTTTGCTATTCCTCGCTGATCAAGGTCTTTTTTTTTTTTTACTATTTTCTTTTTTGGTACTGGGAACTGAACTCAGGGCCTGCACCGCACCGCTGAGCTACATCCCCGACCCGCTGATCAAGGTCTTTGATATGATAAAAATCTCTCCTGAAGTGAGAGGATGTTCATCTTTCAGAAGATCATGAAAGAATGTTGGCTGAATGAATATGACCTCTGTATCAGCATCCTAAGGCCTTTGTGCTCCTCCACCTATAGACACAATAGTGATGGGGCAAGAAGTATTCAGTCACTCATTTATGGGAAGAGTTGCATGAAGAAAACTCAGCACAATTTAACCATTAGGGAGTGGTTCCCAGTTGTAGATGACCTTAACACCAGTGAAAAATATCCCTTCTTTTACTTTGAACTAATAGCACATCCAGTGATTACTCAACTATGATATGTGTAGGGGAATATGTAGCAGAAAAAATTTAAAAATTTCTAGCACCATCTGCTATGTAAAAGACATTAATGAAAGGAGTGATTAGAATGGCATGCATTACAGATTTTCTCCTTTTAAATATATTATTTTATAATTTTCTTGCTATGAAATTAAGTAGTATTAGATATTATAATTAGTACTGAAACTAAATGTATGTGAAAACTGTAAGTAGAATTCTTTGGTTGCATACAACAAACAATAATCAACTCTAATTGTAATAACAAGAAGAAATTTCTAGAAAGATATTGTTGTCAGAACCCAAAGATCTTGGCCTTTGAAAGGCTGGAAATTAGGAGTTACATATGTGGGAGAAGCATGGTGTACCTTCACTGCACAGGAGCAGAGCTGCCAGAGATTCAGACCTTTCCAAACCTGGTCCTTTTACCTGTTCACCTGGGCATTTATCCGTTTTCTTCATGGTATTGTTTGTCATATACAGATAACTGTGAGTAGAATGCTTTCCTGAGTTTTGTGAGCTGTCCTTAGAAATTACTGAACCCTAGGAGGGGAATCTTGGGAACTCTGGGTTGTGGCCTGTTGGTCAGAAACAGAGGTCACTTGAATTACTTCAGTGCTTGAATTGAATGGAGCAGATAGTGGAGTGGAACAGAAAAATAGACAACCAATGGTAGGAAAACAGAATGGCAGAAATAAGGCGGAGAAGATTGGCTGTAATCTCTAGTATAGATGGCCTTGAAATATTAACAGAGAGAAACACAAGCAGAGTAGGTCAGGAGATAGGGTCCATTAAGATGCTCTATATAGTGAGGCAGTGGGACCCAAAACAAGCAGTGCACCCCATGGGAGTGAAAGGGGAGGAATTGTCTAAAAAAGGGAGGCAGAGGATATTTTTAATTGGGTAACAAGATTTAAAATTTACATTATTCTCACCACTCTGCTTGGATGGATTATGTCCTGTTCTAGTTTGTCTACTTACACTAGACTTGAGGACATGGTCAGCTATCCCAAAAATAAGAGGACATATTATGGTAATCATCCCTAATTTTCCTATCAGCTTAATCTGAAGCCCTTTATAACTTATACTGTCTTATTATGACTGATCTTATTTGAATCTGGTTTGTTAGATTGCTACTTTGTATTGACTGATTTTATTTAAATCT
>PVJX010046398.1:0-12303 GCA_004027295.1 Dolichotis patagonum | reverse complement strand
CTTGCCAGACCACAGTCACTTCCCATGGAGGCAAGGTGCTTACTGGTTGGCTCAGCGCCCTAAGTTCCAACAAGGCGCGGAACTCAGGAACTGCTCTGCTTCTGGTTTCCACGCCCTGGATTGGCCGCGGCTTGCCAGACAACAGTCACTTCCTAGGGCGACAGGCTGCTTACTGGTTGGCTAGGTGCCCTAAGTTCCACATGGCGCAGATCTCAGGGAACGCTCTTGCTACTTCTTTTTCCATGTTGGGCTTGCTGCGGCATTCCAGAGGACAGTCACTTCCCAGGGCGGTAGGCTGCTTACTGGTTGGCTAGGTGCCCTAACTTTCAAGATGGTGCAGATTTCAGGAAATGCTCCATTATTGTTTCCATGCCCTGGGGTGGACATGGCTTGACCAGCCACAGTCACTTTCCAGGGCAGCAGGCTGCTTACTGCTTGGCTTGGCACCCTAACTTCCAAGATGGTGCAGATTTCAAGAAATGCTCTACTTCTTTCCATGCCCTGGGGTGGTCACGGCTTGCAAGACCACAGTCATTTCTCAGGGCAGCAGGCTGCTTTCTGGTTGGCTCAGTGCCCTAAGTAACAAAAGGTCATGCATCTCAGTAAACACTCTTGCTACTTCCTTCCCCGGCCTGGGCTAGCCGCGTTTTGCCAGTGTACAGTCACTCCCCAGGGTGGCCGGCTGATTACTGGTTGACTCGGCGCAATAAGTTCCAACATGGCTCGGATCTCAGGAAAAGCTCTTGCATTTTGTTTCCCTGCCCTGCTGTGGCCCCAGCTGTCCAGAGTGCAGTCACTACCAGAGTGCACGCTGCTTACTGGTTGGCTCAGCACCCTAATTTCCAACATGGTGCGGATCTCCTTAAATAATCTGCTATTTGTTTTTGGACCATGGGGTTGCTGTGTTTGCCAGATGACAGTCACTTCCCAGGGTGGCAGGATGCTTACTGCTTGGCTCTGCACCCTAAATCCCAGCATGGCACGTATCTCAGGAAATGTTCTTGCTTCTTGTTTCCCTGACCTAGTGTGGCAGCAGCTTGACAGTCCATAGTCAATTAATAGGGCAAAATGTGGCTTGCTGGTTGGCTCGACACCCTAAGTTCCAGGATAGTACGGATTTCAGGAAATGCTCTACTACTTCTTTCCGCACCCAGGCATGGCCACAGTGTGCCTTACCAGAGTCACTTGCCAGGGCGGGAGGCTGCTTACTGGTTGTCTCAGCGTCCTACGTCCCAACATGGTGCGGATCTCTGGAAAAGTTTTTGCTCTTTGTTTTCCCGCCAAGGGGCAGCCACAGCTTGCCAGACCACAGTCACTTAATAGGTCAGAATGCTGCTTACTGGTTGGCTTGACGCCCTATGTTCCAAGATGGTGCTGATTTCCGAAAATGCTCTGCTTCTTGTTTCTGCATCAATTTGTGGCCACGGCTTGCCAGAACACAGTCGCTTCCCAGGGCGGCAGGCTGCTTCCTGGTTGGCTCAGCACCCTAAGTTCCAACATGGCGCGTATCTCCAGAAATACTCTGCTTTTTGTTTTTGGACCCTGGGATGGCCGTGGCTTTCCCGACCACAGTCACATCCCAGGGCGGGAGGCTTCTCACTGGTTGTCTCTGCACCCTATGTTCCAATATGTCACGCATCTCAGGAAATGTTCTTGCTTCTTGTTTCCCCATCCTAGGGTGGCCGCAGCTTGCCAGAATGCTGTCACTTAATAGGTCAAAATGCTGCTTAATGGTTGGCTCGGCGCCCTAAGTTCCAAGATGGTGCGAATTTCAGGAAATGCTCTACTCCTTCTTTCTGCTCACTGGCATGGCCGCTGCTTGCCAGACCAGTGTCAACTCCCAGGGCGACAGACTGCTTGCTGGTTTGCTCGGCGTCCTAACTTTCAACATGGTGAGGATCTCAGGAAATGCTCTGCTTCTTGTTTCTGCGCATTGTGGTGGACACGCGTTGCCAGACCACAGTGGCTTCCCAGGATGGCAGGCTGCTTACTGATTGGTTCAGCCCCCTATGTCCCAAGAAGGCACGAATCTCAGGAAATGTTCGTGCTTATTGTTTCACCGCCCTGTGGTGTCCTTAGCTTGCCAAACCACAGTTACTTAATAGGTCGAACTGCTGCTTACTGGTTGGCTCAGCGCCCTAAGATCCAAGATAGTGCGGATTTCAGGAAATGCACCACTTCTTCTTCCTGCGCCCTGGTGTGGCCGCAGCTTGCCAGACCACAGTCACTTCCCAGGGCGGCAGGCTGCTTACTCTTTGGCTCGGCGCCCAAATTTCCAGCATGGCGTGCATCTCACGAAATGATCTTCCTACCTGTTTCCCAGGCCTGGAGTGGCCGCGGCTTGCCAGACCACAGTCACTTCCCAGGGAGCCAGGCTGGTTATTGGTTGGCTTAGTGCCCCAAGTTCCAACATTGTGTGGAACTCAGGAAATGATCTGCTTCTGGTTTCTGCACCCCGGGTTGTCCACGGCTTGCCAGATGACCGTCACTTCCCAGGGCGGCAGGCTGCTTACTGCTTGACTCGGTTCCCTATGTTTCAACATGGCCCAGATCTCAGGAAATGCTCTTGCTTCTTGTTTCCTGCCCCGGGGTGGTCTCACCTTGCCAGACCACATTGATTTACCAGGGCGGATGGCTGTTTACTTGTTAGCTTGGTGCCTAAGTTCCAACATGGTGCAGATTTAAGGAAATGCTCTGCTCCTTGTTTCTGCTTCCCAGGGTGGCTGCGGTTTGCCAGACCAGAGTCACTTCCCAGGGCGGCAGGCTGCTTAATGCTTGGATCAGCACCCTAAGTTGCAACATGGTGTAGATCTCAGGAAATACTCTGCTGTTTGTTTTCAGACCCTGGGGTGGCCGTGGATTGCCAGACCATAGTCACTACCCAGGGCGGCAGGCTGCTTACTGGTTGGCTCAGCACCCTAAGTCCCAACATGGCCTGTATCTCAGGAAATGCTCTGGCTTCTTGTTTCACGCTCCGGGGTGGGCTCGGCTTGCCAGGCCACAGTCATATAACAGGGCGGATGGCTGCTTACTGGTTGGCTCGGCATCCTAAGTTCCAAGATGGTGCAGATGTCAAGAAATGCTCTGATTCTAGTTTTTGCATTCTGGGGTGGCCAAGGCTTTTAATTCCAAAGTCACTTACCAGGGAGGCAGGCTGCTTACTGCTTGGCTCAGCACCCTAAGTTCCAACATTGTGAGGAACTCAGGAAATGATCTGCTTCTCTTTTCCACGCCGTGGGTTGGCCGAGGATTGCCAGACCACAGTCACTTCCCAGGGTGCCAGGCTGCTGACTGGTTGGCTTGGTGCCCTATGTTCAAACATGGCCCGGATCTCAGGAAATCGTCTTGCTACTTTGTTCCCCACCCTGGGTTGGCCGTGGCTTGCCAGTCCACAGTCACTTCGCATGGTGGCAGGCTGCTTACTGGTTGTGTCCATGCCCCAATATGCAACATGGGGAGGATCTCAGGAAATGCTCTGCTCCTTGTTTCTGTTCCCTGTTGTGGATGCGCCAGGCCAGACCACAGTCACTTCAGAGGGTGGCGGGCTGTTTACTGGTTAGCTTGGCGCCCTATGTTCCATCTTGACATGAATCTCACGAAATGCACTTGGTTCTTGTTTCCCTGCCCTGGCGTGGCCCTGGTTTGCCAGACCACAGTCACTTGCAGGGCGGAAGGCTGCTTAATGCTTGGCTTGGTGACCCAAGTTCCAACGTGGTGCGGATTGCAGGAATTGCATTGCTTCTTGTTTCCACACCATGGGGTGGCCACAGCTTGACCAAACACAGTCACTAACCAGAGCAGCAGGATGCTTACTGTTTGGCTCGGCCCCCTACGTTCCAAGATGGTGCAGATCTCAGGAAATGCTCCGTTTCTTGTTTCTGCATCCTGGGATGGCTGCGGCTTGCCAGAAAACAGTCACTTCCCAGTTAGGCAGGCTGCTTACTGCTTGACTCGTTTCCCTATGTTCCAACATGCCCTGGATCTCAGGAAATGCTCTTGCTTCTTGTTTCCCGCCCCGGGGTGGTCTCACCTTGCCAGACCACATTCATTTACCAGGGCGAACGGCTGCTTACTTGTTGGCTTGGAGCCTAAGTTCCAACATGGTGCAGATTTGAGGAAATGCTCTGCTCCTTGTTTCTGCTTCCTGGGGTGGCTTCGGTTTGCCAGACCAGAGTCACTTCCCAGGGCGGCAGGCTGCTTACTGGTTGGCTCAGAACCCTAAGTTCCAACATGGTGCGGATCTCAGGAAATACTCTTCTTTTTGTTTTCAGACCCTGTGGTGGCCGCGGTTTGCCAGACCACAGTCACTTCCCAGGGCGGCAGGCTGCTTACTGGTTGGCTCGGCCCCCTAAGTCCCAACATGGCACGAATCTCAGGAAATGTTCTTGTTTCTTATTTCCCCGCCATGGGATGGCCAGAGATTGCGAGACCACAGTCACTTAATAGGTCGAAATGCTGCTTACTGATTGGCTTGGTGCCCTATGTTCCAAGATGGTGTGGATTTCAGGATATGCTCTGCTTCTTGTTTCTGTATGCTGGGATGGCTGCAGCTTGTCAGACCACACTCACTTCCCAGGGTAGCAGGCTGCTTACTGTTTGTCTCGGCACCCTAGTTCCAACATGTTGCACATCTCAGGAAACCCTCTTGCTGCTTCGGCCCCTGCCCTGTGGTTGCCGTGTTTTGCCTCACAACAGTTACTTCACAGGGTGGCAGGCTGCTTACTGGTTGGCTAAGCACCCTAAGTTCCAACAATGCCAGGAACTCAGGAAATGATCTGCTTCTGGTTTCCGCACCATGGGTTGGCCATGGCTACCCAGATGACAGTCACTTCCCAGGCCAGCAGGCTGCTTACTGCGTGGCTTGGTACCCTTTATTCCAACATGGCCCACAACTCAGGAAATGTTCTTGCTTCTTTTTTCTTGCCCCGGGGTGGTCTCACCTTGCCAGACAACATTCATTTACCAGGGCAGACAACTGCTTACTTGTTGGCTCGGCACCTAAGGTCCAAAATGGTGCAGATTACAGGAAATGCTCTGCTCTTTGTTTCTGCGTCCTGGGGTGGGCACGGCTTGGCTGACCAGAGTCACTTCCCAGGGCGGCAGTCTTCTTACATGTTGGATTAGCACCCTAAGTTCCAACATGGTGCAGATCTCAGGAAATACTCTGCTATTTGTTTTTGGACCCTGGGGTGGCCGCGGTTTGCCAGACCACAGTCACTTCCCAGGGCGGCAGGCTGCTTACTGGTTGGCTCGGTGCCCTATGTTCCAACATGGCATGGATCTCACGAAATTCACTTGGTTCCTGTTTACCTGTCCAGGGGTGGCCATGGCTTGCCAGACCACAGTCACTTCCCAGGGCAGCTGGCTGCTTGCTGGTTGGCTCAGTGCCCTAAGTTGCAACATGGCCCAGATCTCAGGAAATGCTCTTGCTTCTTGTTTCCTGCTCTGGGGTGGGCTTGGCTTGCCAGACCACATTCATTTAACAGGACGGATGGCTGATTACTGGTTGGCTCTGCACCCTAAGTTCCAAGATGGTGCAGATTTCAGGAAAAGCTCTGCTTCTAGTTTCTGCATTCTGGGGTGGCCGCGGCTTGCAATTCAACAGTCACTTCCCACAGAGGCAGACTGCTTACTGGTTGGCTCAGCACCCTAAGTTCCAACATTGCGAGGAACTCAGGAAATGATCTGCATCTGTTTTCCATGCCGTGGGTGGGCCGCGGCTTGCCAGACAAGAGTCAACTCCCAGGGCGGCAGGCTGCTTACTGGTTGGCTCGGTGCCCTATGTTCCAACATTGCACGGATCTCAGGAAATGCTCCTGGTTCTTGTTTCCCAACCCGGGGTGGTCTCAGCTTGCCAGACAACATTCATTTACCAGGGCACATGGATGCTTACGGGTTGGCTCGGCGACCTAAGTTCCAACATGGTGCGGATTTCAGGAAATGTTCTGCTTCTTGTTTCTGTGTCCTGGGGTAGCCGCAGCTTGCCAAACCACAGTCACTTCCCAGGGCGGCAGGCTGCTTAACGGTTGGCTCATCACCCTAATTTCCAACATGCTGTGGATCGCCTTACATACTCTGCTTTTTGTTTTTGCACCCTGGAGTGGCCGCGGCTTGCCATACCACAGTCACTTCCCAGGGCGGCAGGCTGCTTACTTCTTGGCTCGTTGCCCTATATCACAAAATGGCGTTGATCTCAGGTAATGTTCTTGCTTCTTGTTTCCCCACCCTGGGGTGGCCGCAGCTTGCCAGATCACAGTCAATTAATAGGGCAAAATGCGGCTTACTGGTTGGCTCAACGCCCTAAGTCCCAAGATACTGCGGATTTCAGGAAATGCTCTACTTCTTCTTTCCATGCACAGGTGTGGCTGCGGCTTGCCAGAAAACATGCACTTACCAGGGCGGCACGCTGCTTACTGGTTGGCTCAGCATCCTACGTCCTAACATGGCACGGATCACAGGAAATGTTCTTGCTCCTCGTTTCCCCACCAAGGGGTGGCCACAGCTTGCCAGAACACAGTCCCTTAATAGATCGAATTGCTGCTTACTTGTTGGCTCGGCGCCCTATGTTCCAAGATGGTGCAGACTTCAGGAAATGTTCTGTTTCTTGTTTCTGCATCAAGGTGTGGCCGCGGCTTGCCAGTCCACAGTTGCTTCCCAGGGTGGCAGGCTGCTTGCTGGTTGGCTCATCACCCTAACTTCCAACATGTCGTGGATCTCCAGAAATACTCTGCTTTTTGTTTTTGGACCCTGGGGTGGCCGCGGCTTTCCCGACCACAGTCACATCCCAGGGCGGGAGGCTTCTCACTGGTTGGCTCTGCACCCTATGTTCCAATATGTCGCGCATCTCAGGAAATGTTCTTGCTTCTTGTTTCCCCACCCTAGGGTGGCCGCAGCTAGCCAGAATGCTGTCACTTAATAGGTCGAAATGCTGCTTAATGGTTGGCTCGGCACCCTAAGTTCCAAGAAGGTGCAAATTTCAGGAAATGCTCTACTCCTTCTGTCTGTTCACTGGCGTGGCCATGGCTTGCCAGACCAGTGTCAACTCCCAGGGCGACAGACTGCTTGCTGGTTGGCTCGGTGTCCTAACTTTCAACATGGTGAGGATCTCAGGAAACGCTCTGATTCTTGTTTCCCCACACTGGGGTGGCCGCAGCTTGCCAGAATACAGTCACTTAATAGGTCGAAAAGCTGCTTACTGGTTGGCTCAGTGCCCTACTTTCCAAGATGGTGCGAATTTCAGGAAATGCTCTACATCCTCTTTCTGTGCACTGGCGTGGCCGCGGTTTTCCAGACCGCACTCACCTCCCAGGGTGACAGGCTGCTTGCTGGTTGGCTCAGCGTCCTAACTTTCAACATGGCGAGGATCTCAGGAAATGCTCTGCTTCTTGTTTCTGCGCCCTGGGGTGGACGCAGGTTGCCAGACCACAGTCAATTCCCAGGTTGGCAGGTTGCTTACTGGTTAGCTCAGCACCCAAATTTACAAAATGGCGTGCATCTCATGGAAGAAATGATATTCCAACCTGTTTCCTGTGCCTGGAGTGGCCGTGCCTTGCCAGACCACAGTCACTACCCAGGGAGCCTGGCTGGTTAATGGTTGGCTGAGCGCTCTAAGTTCCAACATTGTGCAGAACTCAGGAAATGATCTGCTGTTGGTTTCTGCGCCCTGGGTTGGCCGCGGCTTGTCAGATGACCATCACTTCCCAGGGCGGCATGCTGCTTACTGCTTGGCTCGGTTCCCTATGTTCCAACATGGCCTGGATCTCAGGAAATGCTCTTGCTTCTTGTTTCCCGCCCCGGGGTGGTCTCACCTTGCCAGACCACATTCATTTACCAGGGCAGACGGCTGCTTACTTGTTGGCTTGGTGCCTAAGTTCCAACATGGTGTGGATTTAAGGAAATGCTCTGCTCCTTGTTTCTGCATCCTGGGGTGTCTGCGGTTTTCCAGAGCAGAGTCACTTCCTAGGGCAGCTGGCTTTTTACTGGTTAGCTTGGCACCCTAAGTTCCAACATGGCGTGGATCTCATGAAATGCACTTGCTTTTTGTTGATCCACCCTGGGGTCCCCGTGGCTTGCCAAACCACAGTCACTTACAAGGGCAGAAGGCTGCTTAATGGTTAGCTTGGCCACCTAATTTCCAACATGGCGTGGATTTCAGGAATTGCATTTCTTCTTGTTTGAATGCCCTGGGGTGGCCACGACTTGACCAACCACAGTCACTATCCAGGGCAGCAGGCTGCTTACTGGTTGGCTCGGCGCACTAACATCCAAGATTTTGTGGATTTCAAGAAATGTTCTATTTCTTCTTTCCACGCCCTGGGGTGGCCACGTACTGCCATACCAGAGTCACTTCCCAGGGAGCCAGGCTGGTTACTGGTTGGCTCGATGCCCTAAGTTCCAAGATGGTGCAGATTACAGGAAATGCTCTACTTCTTCTTTCCAGGCCCTGGGGTGGCCATGGCCTGCCAGACCACAATCACTTCTGAGGGCGGCAGGCTTCTTGCTGGTTGGCTCGGTGCCCTAAGTTGCAAAATGTCATGCATCTCAGGAAACCCTCTTGCTACTTCATTCCCCACCAGGGGTAGCGTGTTTTGCCAGACCACAGTCAATTAATAGGGTGAAATGCGGCTTTCTGGTTGGCTCGATGCCCTACGTTCCAAGTGGTACAGATTTCAGGAAATGCTGTACTTCTTTCCCCGCCCTGGCATGGCTGCGGCTTGCCAGACCAGTCACTCCCCAGTGCGGCAGGCTGCTTACTGGTTGGCTCGGAACCATATGTTCCAGCATGTCGCACATCTCAGGAAATCCACTTGCTACTTCATTCTCCGCCCTGTGGTGGCCAGAACTTGCCAGACCACAGTCACTTCCCAGGGTGGCAGGCAGCTTGGTGGTTGGCTCGGCGCCCTTAATTCCAACATGACGAGGATCACAGGAAATGCTCTGCTTCTTGTTTCTGTGCCCTGGGGTGGTCGTGGCTTGCCAAACCACAGTCAATTACCAGGGCGGCCGGTTGCTTCCTGGTTAGCTCAGTGCCCAAAGTTCCAAAATGTCGTGCATCTCTCAAAATTATCTTTCTACTTGTTTCCCGGGCCTTGGGTGGCTGCGGCTTGCCAGACGACAGTCACTTTCCATGTCGGAAGGCTGCTTTCTGGTTGACTCAGTGCCCTAAGTAACAAAATGTCATGCAACTCAGGAAACACTCTTGCTACTTCCTTCCCTGGCCTGGCGTAGCTGCGTTTTGCCAGACCACAGTCACTTACCAGGGCGGCAGGCTGCTTATTGGTTGACCTGGCGCAATAAGTTCCAACATGGCGCGGATCTCAGGAAAAGCTCTTGCATTTTGTTTCCCTGCCCTGGTGTGGCCGCAGCTGTCCAGACCGCAGTCACTACCTGAGTGCAGGCTGCTTACTGGTTGTCTCTGCATGCTAAGTTCCAACATGGCTCGGATCTCAGTAAACACACTTGCTTCTTGTTTCCCCTCCCTGGGGTGGCACTGGCTTGCCAGACCAGAGTCACTTACAAGGGTGGAAGGCTTCTTAATGGTTGGCTTGGTGTCCTAAGTTCCAACATGGCACGGATTTCAGGAATCGCTTTGCTTCTTGTTTCCACGACCTGGGCTGGCCATGGATTGACGGACCAGAGTCACTTAATATGTTGAAATCCTGCTTACTGGTTGGCTCTGTGCCCTAAGTTCCAAGATGTTGTGGATTTCAGGAAATGCTCTACTTCTTCTTTCTGTGGGCGGGCGTGGCCGTGGCTTGCCAGACCACAGTCATTGCCCAGGTTGGCAGGTTGCTTACTGGTTAGCTCAGCGCCCAAATTTCCAACATGGCATGCATCTCACGGAAGAAATGATCTTCCTACCTGTTTCCCGGGCCTGGAGTGGCCGCGCCTTGCCAGACCACAGTCACTTCCAGGGAGCCAGGCTGGTTACTGGTTGGCTTAGTGCCCTAAGTTCCAACATTGTTCGGAACTCAGGAAATGATCTGCTTTTGGTTTCTGCGCCCTGGGTTCGCCGCGTCTTGCCAGACGACCGTCACTTCCCAGGGCAGCATGCTGCTTACTGCTTGGCTCAGTTCCCTATGTTCCAACATGGCCCAGATGTCAGGAAATGCTGTTGCTTCTTGTTTCCCGCCCCGGGGTGGTCTCACCTTGCCAGACCACATTCATTTACCAGGGCAGACGGCTGCTTACTTGTTGGCTTGGTGCCTAAGTTCCAACATGTTGCGGATTTAAGGAAATGCTCTGCTGCTTTTTTCTGCATCCTGGGGTGTCTGCGGTTTATCAGAGCAGAGTCACATCCTAGGGCGGCAGGCTGCCTACTGGTTATCTCGGCACCCAAAGTTCCAACATGGAGTGCATCTCACCAAATGATCTTGCTAGTTGTTTCCCTGGCCAGGGGTGGCCATGTCTTGCCATACCACAGTCACTTCCCAGGGCGGCAGGCTGCTTCCTGGTTGGCTAGGTGCCCTGAGTTCCAACATGGAGCAGATCTCACAGAACCCTCTTGCTACTTCTTTTTCCATGTTGGGGTGGCCGCGGCTTGCCAGATGACAGTCACTTCCCAGGGCACCAGGCTGCTTACTGGTTGGCTCGGTGCCCTATGTTCCAACATGGCGTGGCTTTCAGGAAATGCTCTGCTTCTTGTTTCTCGCCCCAGGGTGGTCTCGGCTTACCAGACCGCAGTCAATTGCCTGGGCCAATGGCTGCTTACTGGTTGGCTCGGCACCTTAAGTTCCAACATGGTGTGGATTACAGGAAATGTTCTGCTTCTTGTTTCTCCATCCTAGGTTGGCCGTGGCTTGACAGAACACAGTCACTTCCCAAGATGGCAGGATGTTTACTGATTGGCTCAGTACACTAAGTTCCAACATTGTGCAGATCTCCGGAAATGCTCTGCTTTTTGTTTTCGTACCCTGGGGTGGCCGTGGTTTTCCAGACCACAGTCATTTCCCAGGGCGGCAGGCTGCTTACTGCTTGGCTGTGTGCCCTAAGTACCAACATGGCACGCATCTCCGGAAATGTTCTTGCTTCTTGTTTCTCTGCCGTGGGGTGGCTGCAGCTTGCGATACCACAGTCACTTAATAGGTCGAAATGCTGCTTATTGGTTGGCTTGGCACCCTAAGTTCCAAGATGGGGCAGATTTCAGCAAATGCCCTACATCTTCTTTCTGTGCCCTGGCGTGGCCGTGGCTTGACAGACCACAGTCAGTTCCCAGGGGGGCAAGCTGCTTACAGTTTGGCTCCGCACCCCAAGTTGCAACATGGCGAGGGTCTCAGGAAACGCTCTGCTTCTTCTTTCTTCACCCTAGTGTGGACGTGGCTTGCCAGACTGCAGTCACTTCCCAGGTCGGCAAGCTGCTTACTGGTTAGCTCGGTGCCCCAGGTTCCAACATGGCGCGGATATCACGAAATGCACTTGCTTCTTGTTTCTCCGCCCAAGGGGGGCCGCAGCTTGCCAGACCACAGTCACTTACAAGGGCCAAAGGCTGCTTAATGGTTGGCTTGGCCACCTAAGTTCCAACATGGCATGGATTTCAGGAATTGCATTGCTTCTTGTTTCCATGCTCTGGGGTGGCCACAGCTTGACCAAGCACAGTCACATACCAGGGCAGCAGGCTGGTTACTGGTTGGCTCAGCACCCTAACTTCCAAGATGGTATGGATTTCAGGAAATGCTCTACCTCTTCTTTCCACACACTGGGGTGGTCACGGCTTGCCAGACCACAGTCACTTCCCAGGGCGGCACGCTGCTTTCTGGTTGGCTCAGTTCCCTAAGTTCCAACATGGTGCATATCTCAGGAAATATTCTTACTTCTTGTTTCCCTGCCTTGGAGTGGCTGCAGCTTTCGCTAACACAGTCAATTAATAGGTTGAAATGCTGCTTACTGGTTGGCATGGCGCCCTAAGTTCCAAGATGGTGTGGATTTCAAGAAATGCTCTACTTATTCTTTCTGCGCCCTGGCATTGCCGTGGCTTGCCAGACCACAGTGACTTCCCAGGCGGGCAGGCTGCGTACAGGTTGGCTCAGCTCACCAAGTTGCAACATGGCGTGGATTACACAAAATGCACTTGGTTCTTGTTTCCCCACCCTGGAGTGGCCGCGGCTAGCCAGACCAAAGTCACTTACAGGATGGAAGGCTGATTTCTGGTTGGCTTGGCCACCTAAGTTCCAACATTATGTGGATTTCAGGAATTGCATTGCTTCTTGTTTCCACACACTGGGGTGGCCTTGGCTTCGCCAACACCAGTCACTAACCAGGGCAGCAGGATGCTTACTGGTTGGCTCTGCGCCCTAAGTTCCAAGA
>PVJX010046397.1:0-12306 GCA_004027295.1 Dolichotis patagonum | reverse complement strand
GCACCTAGCTGGGCGAGGAGTTTTTTCTTTATTTCTTTGCAGTGCTGAGGGTCAGTCAGCTCCAGCCCCGCCTCGGGATTAAGAGGTGGGTGCTTGCCAGGCTCCCCAGAGCAGATGGACGCATGGTGCCCTCCTCGGGCCCCCATTTGCAGTTGGAGCCCCTCTCCTGCAGGGTGGGTATGAAGAGGACTGCGGTTTCCCGCACCAGTGGCCTTGGCCTCTGGGAGTGGCGCTGACCGGAGGGAGTAGGCTGTGAGCCGGGGCCGTCTGCAGGGCCAGGCAGGAAGGCGCTGCCCAAATCTGGGGCTCATGGGTTTTCCTTGGAAGGGGCCACCGTGCCCTCCCCCCACCCCAGCCTTCCCCTTCATGGGCGCTGTGGAGAGAGTATGGGAGGACATGGCGGGGTGTGTGTGTGTGTGTGTGTGTGTGTGTGTGTGAGTGAGAGCCCGGTGACTCCCCCGCAGCAGGGCGGGTGTCCCTAACCGCTGAACTTATGCTCCGCTGTGGCTGGGCTTGGGCAAGCCCCGTGTGCTGGCCTGACAGCTGGGCTGCTGTGTGGGGAAAACCAGTTGCCCTGTGTGGAGGCGGGAGGTCTTGATCTAACCGCTCCCCAGGGGCCCTGCCAGGGTCATCTGTGGGGAGGCAACAGGTGGCAGGGAGAGATGGCCTCCTGCCCGTGCCTGCCGCCCCAATCCCAGGGCTGGGCTGCCTAGGAAGGAGGGGCAGTCGCCAGAGGAGGCCTGAGGGCAGGAGATAGGGCTATGGGGGCCCTGGGAACCCACAGGAGGCCCGGTGCCCCCTGAGCTGTCCCTAGAGTGGGGGATGGATCTGGCCCCTGCTGCCCAATGGCCCTGATGGTGATGGTCTCTGCGTGCACCTGGCTAGTGGCCCCTTCCTGCCTCCTCCAGCTGTGGGAGGCGGCGTTTTCCTAACGTAGCCTTGCTGTGGAGGAATTTACACCATCCTTTCGGAGGTGGGCTGAGTAGTCAACACACCGCAGGGACCAGGGCCACAGTCACTGTTTAACATACCCTGTCACCCCAAAACGCCTGCCTCCCCTTCACTTGCACTTTTTTTTATTGGTACCAGGAATTGAACTCACAACCTCGTGCTGACCAGGTAGGCCCTGTGCCCCTGAGCTACATCTCTGGCCTTCACTTGTACTGTTCTTAGTGGACAACTAAATTCCTTGCTTTCTTTTGGAGACAGAGTGCTGTGAATTTAGGCTGGCCTTAAACTCATGTCAATCCTCCTGCCTCAGCTTCCCATGTACTGGGATTGTACACGTGGGTGCCACTATGTCTGTATAAGTTTATTTTATTTAATTAATTCATTAATTTATTTATTTTGGTCTTTTTGAGACAAGGTCTTGCTATGTGGTTCAGGCTGACCTCAAGCTCACTTTGTAGCCCAGTCTGGTTTTGAACTTGGAGCAATCCTCCTGCCTCAGCCTCCCAAGTGTTGGGATCACTGGAGTGTGCCACCATGCCTGGCTTTTTTTTATTTATATTTGTTTACTTACTGGCCTTCAAGGCCTTTGCCTGAGCTGTGTGCTGGTCCTGTTTTTAAAGCCTGACACAGGATCTTGCCAGGTTTTTCCCCCCTGCACTGGCAGCGGTGCCCCAGGGCTTGTGTCCCTGGCTGGCTGCTGCCTCTGCTGTCATCCGCTCTTGCCCTCCACTCCCTGTCGGGGTGTCCGGCAGACCCGGGGTGATGTTCCTGTCACGTCCTGGCCACGCTGCCTGAGCACGGGTGCTCCCTGGAGCCTCATCCCTCAGTCACCGCAGGGTGCAGATTGAGACTAGGAATCCCTGTCCCAGCCATTCACCACGAGTGGGCACAGGGACTCCTGGTCTCCGACACCCAGGGCTGCCATGGACAGGAGCGGAGAGAACAGATGGCTCCTATGCCGCAGAGGGGGTGGGGATGCCGCTTTGGCCCCAGCGCCCTCTGGAGATCTGTGTCTCTCCCAGTCTGTAAAACAGAGCGGACAGTTGTCACCTTACTGCCACAGAACAACGAGAGTTCAGTGATGCCCCTGAGCAGGTCTTACAAGGGATCAACAAGTACGGAACTCACTATTGAGGTGGCATTGGCATTGGCTTTGGGGTTCTCTGGGCCCTGCCTCTGTCTCTCAGCTCCCTTCCCCTCCCCTTCCTAAGTGGGAACAGCAGGAGGGACTGAATTCGGGGCCTCCTCACCAGGCTACAGCCCCAACCCATTTTTAGAAGGAGACAAGTTCTTGCTAAGTCACTGTATGACCAGGCTGGGCTCAAACTTGTGATCCTGCTGCTTCAGCCTCCCAGAATGCTGGGATTACAGGCATGTGCCCGCACACCTGGCTTCTGTCTTTCTTGTTGTGCACCCAGACGCGTCATGGATCCACCTGTGAGAACATCAGAGCTCAGGATTTGGGCAGAGGTGTTTCAGTTGGTCACTCGCTACTATGTGCCCAGAGCTAAGTGCCAGAATGATCATGCGGTCCCTCAAGTTTGTGAATCATTTGCTGTTGCTGGTTGGAGCCACCGTCACCCCTGCTGATCTGTGCTGGAGGTGTTGTTGTGTTGTGGCTGCCCTGTGCTGAGGAGCCGTGGGCCACGCGCAGGAGCCCATCGAGAGATGCTGGAAAGGTGTTTCTAGGGTCACTTCAGGGGCTCAGAGGGGAGGCTGGTGGAGAGAAACGCAGACCTGCTCAGGGGCCTCCGGGCGGTGGAGCACATGGTCCCCTCTCAGAGAGGGGCCACGAAGAGCCCCAGCACCTCCCCAGCAGCTGTGGCCCCAGGGGCAGACATGGGGCCCTGGCTCGGCTTAACCATCTCTGTGTGCACGGTGTTATTGAAGGTGTGGTGGCCTCGAGCTCTTGGGAGGACGCTCATTACACACGCCCTCGTGTCCGTGTGTGCCTCTCGCCCTGCACAGGCTTTGCAGGCACTCGCTGAGCCGCATGCCACGTCTCCCCAGAGCCCTGCTTCCTCCGCCTCAGAGTCCACCTCAGCACCAAGCGGCCGAATGCGTCACCCAGCTCGCTGGCCCCTCTCCCAGAGTGAGCCCGGTGGAGATACCGGTTTTCCTCCTGTATCTCACAGCCAGAGCCTTCACAGGAGATGACAGTTTACTTAGGGGCCAGTGAACAGAGAGACAGAAGTGCAGGTTTTTAGATTCTACCCATGGGGGCGGGAACATCATGGAGAGAGGAGAAACTGAGTGAAGGGGAGAAGCTTTCTCACTGAGTTCAACTTGCAGTCCTCCTGCCTCAGCCTCCCAGACAGAGCGCTGGGATGACCAACATGGGGCTGATTACTTCTCGCTCATTTCCTGACTTTTTTGAGCCATTGTCGTGACAATTGTCAATAGTTATGGTGCCAGGGGAGGGATTATGTGACGTCAGAGGTCCTTTGGTGGCAGCTGTGGTGGTAGCCAGCTGGCTCTGGCTAGCCCACATAGAGGAAAGTTTGGCCTGGGACATCCGGTGCTCTACAATAAACAAGACAGGGGTGGGGGTTGGGGGTGGAAATCTCGCTGGCTCACGGGAGCTATCCTCCCCGTCTCATCTTGTCCCATCCCACCCCGTCCTGTCTCACACCCCAGTGCTTCTGTGGAAGCTGGAGGTGGGTAGCTTTGCTCCCGAGGCTGTGTCACATCAGCCGTCGTGGGGACCATTGTGGGCCTTTTATTTGCAGTATTAGGGATGGACACCCACACATCTTTTTAAAACTTTTTATTTTGAGACAAGGTCTCTAAATGGATTTGTTGCCCAGACTGTGCTCAAACTTGCACTCCTCCTGCCCCAGCCCCTGCAGAGTGCTGGGATTACAGCTCACTCTCCATGCCTGGGTTATATTCACTGCAGGGTGTGGTAAGGAACAGGTGGGAGAGGCTGGTGGGACACTGTTGCTTGACTGTGTAAGAGTTGGAGGGAGGGATGATGTCTGGTTCTGGGGCTTCGAAACCAAAGGCAGGTTAGGGCCAGCTGGCAGGTGTCAGCTAGCCCAGGCCTGGGAGCCAAAGAGACCGGGGTTATCCCCTGGGAGAAGGCGGGGCCTGGCCAGGGTGCTGGGGAGACTCTACCAGCAGATCTTTCCGACCCTGTCTTTGAGACAGGGTTTTGCTACGCTGTCCAGGCTGACCTTGGACTCTGGACTCGGGGGACCTTCTCTGCCTCCGCTGGGCCTGGCTGACTGTAAAGATGCAGCAATCTGGGTTTTATGTGCTGACTGCTGAGTTTAAACTAGAATCCAGTTACAATGAGCAATGCTCCCAGGGTCAACCGTGCCAGCCAAGCAACACAGATCGGGGCACTGCCCAGCACTGCATGTGCCTCTCTCCCCATCTCTTGCTTTGCCCATGTCCCAGCAGTGTGCTGAAATCTAGCAAGCATCCAAAGGTGTGTGATATGTGAACACCCCTGGTGGAAGGAGGAGCAGCCGTCCTAGTGACGGCTGTGGCCCCCAAAGCTGTGCCATCCGAGCCCCGGCTCTTGCCCTGGGTGGCGGCCAGCGCCTACGTGCAGTTCCCTGCTCCAGGCAGCCAGGTTCTGTGCTCTCCATGGTGGGCTCTGGGGCTCCACCAGCTGCCCCACTCTCTCAATCACCCCGCTGTTTCCTGTCCTCATGGTCACTTCTGGGCAGCCCTTGTGAGGAACCGCTGTCCACTGGCTCGGGCTTGGCCTGCCCCTCCTTGATGGCTGAGGGCCTGAGGCACAAACCAGTGGCTCCAGGCCCAGGACACACAGCTCCTAAGGCTGTGGTGGTAGCGGGGACCCTGTTTGCCTGCCTCCTGGGAGTGCCTGAGTTTGTCCTAGGCAGTATTGGGCAGGCAGAGGGTATTGGTGGGGACAGCTACAGTGACTAAGCCAAGTACCATGTCCAACTGCTCCAGGCAGGTGGCTTACCTCGAAGCTGGATTCAGGAGGGCCCTGGAAGGCAGGAGACATCTTGATCCTCGGCTGTTGCTGGGGCTGCTGTGACCGAGGGCAGGGATCCTTTCTAACAGTGAGGTGCTCGGGGGGCATGAGCTGCCGTGGTTGCCAGGAGTGAGTGTGATGGGCAACGCTCATGGACTGTGCCCTTCGATGAGGGGGTGCTCCCTGCTGGGGGTCCTCCACCCCCCGAGCTTGGACATAAAGGGGCTATTACACCTCGGTAAACTCTTCAATGCCCGCTATTTCGTTTGAGCCAGGTTCTTTCCATTTGAAGCTGAGACTGAGCCCAGGGCCTTCACACTGAGCTGCATCCCAGTGCTGTTTGTAACTTTTTATTTTGAGACAGGGTCTCACTAAATTGCTAAACTTCCAGGCTGGGCTGAAAGTTTCGATCCTCCTGGCTCAGCCTCCCGCAAGGCTGGGGTTGAGGGTGGTGGCAGCACAGCCCACGCTCCTGTGGCGTCCACGCTTGGGCCAAGGGCGTATGTGATCCTCCTGCTTACGGAGCACCCGGCATCAACCCACGTCGCCTGGCGCCAGGCTGCAGGGAGAGGCCCGGGGTGGGCCTCAGGCCCCCAGCTTGGCTGCCCCTTCCCGTGCCCCACTGTGCTGACTCCCTTCTCCGCCTCCCAGCAGAGAATACCACCAATGCCACCCAGGTGGTGGAGCGCCAGTGGCCCAGCTGTGACCAGCAGGATGAGATGCTCAACCTGGGCTTCACGGTGGGCTCATTCCTGCTGAGCGCCGCCACCCTGCCCCTGGGGATCCTCATGGACCGCTTCGGACCTCGGCCCCTGCGGATGGTGGGCAGGTGAGGTGGTTGGGCCTGTGAGCTGGGGTCACTGCTGGGTGGGGTAGAGGATGGGGAGCACCGGGTTCAGTGCCACCGACTCCTGTGTCCCTGCAGCGCCTGCTTCGCAGCATCCTGTGCCCTCATGGCCGTGGCCACCCAGAACCCAGAAGGTGAGCTGCTGCTGGCCTCTGGGTCTCCGCTGGATGAGCCGGGTGGGTGGAGGCACATGGTGACCTCAGCCCCACACCCTGCTCTGCCCCGCTCCCCTCCCAGCCCTGTCCCAGCTGATCTTCCTGGCACTGTCCCTGAATGGCTTTGCTGGCATCTGCCTCACATTCACGTCGCTCACGGTGAGTGGGGGGGAGAGGAGGGGAAGGGGTACTGGGGGAGGGGACCCATAGGTGCAGATGGGGTGAAGGGGTGAGACCTGCACGCAGCAGCTAAGGTGGGGGTGTGTGGACTGTGCCCTCGTGGATGAGACTGTGTGCACACGCGTGTGGACTCATACACACTGAGCCCTAGCGTGTCTGCCGAGCTCTCTCTAGGCACTGGGACTCCACAGTACAAACAGGTCAGTCACCATGTCCTCGTCTTCCAGGAGCTCCCATTTCGGGGTTAGGGAGCACAGGCAGCTCCGGAAGCAGTAAACTAAGTTTTGTCAGTAGTCCAAGTGTGGGGAGGAGAACTGGGTAACAGGCTAGGACCGCGGGGGTGGGGGGCTGTTTGGGCCAGGGTGTGTGGTGCTGCCCCAGCCTGGCCGTGGTCCGAGCTCTTTGCAGGCTGATCTACCCAGGTGTGTGTGTGTGTCTCTCTATGCGTGTCTGTTTATGTGTGTGAATGTAAGGGTTAAAGGCCTAGGTGGGTGGCCAGGGGAGGGAAAGTTCCTGCCAGGGCCTGCTCTGGGTTGTTTATCTCCAGTGCAGCCAAACTGGGTGTTTGGCGGTTTCTCCTCACCCCAGCAGCAGCCTTTAATTCCAGCTGGGGACATTTCACAATTCTAAGGAAGCGATCCTTTCCTACCAGCCCCTCTCTGCGGCCAGCTCCGGCTGTGTAACTTGGCTCAGTTCCTGAATACTTTCTCCCTGGCCAGAGGCTTGACCTCGAACCCTGCTCTGCTGCAGCCCCAGCGGCTCCGCCCACCGCTGTAACCTCCAGCCAATGATAGGGCCCGATGGCGGCCCCACCCTGCCCCACCCCTCTCTGGCCCCGCCCAACTCCTTTAGACCACGCCCCCACTGTCAGCTCCACTCCCAGGGGCTGTCATCTCCAGCCAATGGTAAGGCCTGGTGCTGGCCCTGCCTCACCCCACCCTTTGGAGGCCCTGCCTCTGCTGGAGGCATAGATGTAATCTCTAGCCAATGGTAGGGCCTGCTGCCCACCCCGCTCTGCCCCACCTCTCGCAGGCCACGCCCCTCCAACTACTTTCTGGCAGGCTGATCTTTGGAAACAGTGCTACCTGGGTAGGTGCCACATGCTGTCCTCCATGCTCCCAGCGTACCGCTCGCAGTCAGCCCATTGTTAGCCTGGTCAGCCTCGCCCTCCCCAGGGTGCTGGCCTGAGACAGTACCTGAGGACCCTTGGGGGCAGAGGTCCCTGGCCTGGCACCCTTACCTGTTGTCCTTGGCAGAGGACCAAGGCCAGCTGCTGCCCAGGGGCTCCCTCCCTTTCCGATCCATGTTTAATCACCTGCTCTCTCAGAGCTAGTTTTTTAAACAGTTAATTAACTTTTCAAGACAGCATCTCACTGCGTAGTTCAGGCTGGCCTTGAGCTCATGATATAACCCAGGCTGGCCTAGAACTCATGGTGATCTTCCTGCCTCAGCCTCCTGAGTGCTAAGATTACAGGTACATGCCACCACGGCCAGCTGCTCAGAGCTATTGAGCTCCATCTACTCAGCCTCAGTGCCCTAGAGGGGCACTGAGGGGGAGGGGATGGGTTCTGCATGGCATCTTCAGTCCTACCCAGCTGGGGGATGCAGTGGCCAGGGAAGGACAGTGGGCTGCAGAGGGCACAATTGGGGCTAGACAGATGAGTGTTGCTGCGAACCTGCTAGGTGTGGCACTGTGGCGGCACACAACCAGGGCATTCGGTCCGGGACGGGGGTCATCAGCAGTGTCAGGAGACCCTGGGTCCCCAGGACCCTGCCGAAAGTAGAAGGGCTCCACAAACAACTTGCTGGGGCAGCCCTGGGAGGAAACAGTTACCCATGGGTGGGGGGCAGTGTTTCTGGGCACTGGGCAAGGGAGCCCCTGGTGGTGCTGGAAGCACCCCACTCCCATACCCCACTCACGGCCATTTCCTCCCCAGCTGCCCAACATGTTCGGGAACCTGCGCTCCACGTTCATGGCGCTCATGATCGGCTCCTACGCCTCCTCTGCCATCACGTTCCCAGGAATCAAGGTGCGGAGCCGGGGGCAGCAAGGTCCCCGGGCCGAGGTGGACCTGGCTGGGGTGGGTGAGCGGTGGCCTCCTGTGAGGTCTGTTCGCCTCTGTCTTGCTCCAAGTACCCAGAACAGCCCCTCCTCCCCTGGGGCCAAAGACTCGCTCTGCTGCTCCCCACTCTCTAATCAGTGTTTATGTTATTGGGGGGTGGTCTTTAGGGGAATTGCAAAGAGTTAAGCAGACCACTCAAAGAGCAGCAGGAATCAGATTTATCAAAAAGGCAATGACAAGAGTAAACAAAAGAGCCAGTCTCGCTGCACAGCTGTCATCCCAGTGCTTGGGAAGAGAGGCTGAGGCAGGAAGATCGATGGCAGTTTGAGGCTAGTCTAGACTACACTGCAAAACATGACTAAAAAAAGAAAAAAAAAAGAGTGAAGGGGAAGAAGTGGAAGTTTACTCCACAGGGCTGTGGTGGCAGTGAGAGGGGTTCACACCTATCCAGGGGCAGGCCCTGCGGTTCTGGGAGGATTGGTGGTGGGGTGCACGGGAGGCCTACCTGACTTGGTCCATCTATGTGGTGGGGGCTGACCACGCAGGGATTTTAGAGGATGTGACTGATGAGGCTGGATTCGGCCAGGGTGGTGGGCTTTTGGTTTGTGTGTGCCCAGGGGGGCGTGGGAGACAGGGTGCCCTTTGTTTCCTGTGACTTACTGGTCCTCTCAGCTCTGCCTCCTGCCAGGTGGGGAAGCAGAGAGCAGACTGCCTGGGTGGCCCTGCCCCGGCCTACGCTCAGGTCCTGTCTGCCTTCTGGCTGCATCCCAGGCAGGGACTGGAGCTGGGTGTGGGCACCTGAGGGTTCCCTGGGGCTGTGTCCCCCGCACACCCCGGGTGGGCAGGGCTGGCACATGGCATGCGTTCATGGAACTTGTCCACCCTGGCGTCAGGACAGCTTGGCTCAGGCTGCTGACCCCTCCCCAGGGACCCCTGGGGAAGGGCGCTAAGCTACCCTCCGGTTGGGTTTGCCTCTGCCAGGCAGGGGCAGGGCCCATGTCACCCTCCATGCATGACCCGAGGTGACATTCCTGCTTGAAAATAAATCGGAACGTTTAGGGCATCACAGGCAAAGCCTATGTGCCTTTCCAAGATGGTCACAGCCAGGTGTGGTGGCATAGCCCTGTAGTTCCAGCAGTCGGGAGGCTGAGGCAGGAGGATCGCCACAAATTCGAGGCCAGCCTGGACTACACACTGAGCCCCTGTCTCAAAAAAAACAAAACAAAACAAGTCACGAGAGTCCAGGATGCCTGGGGCAGGGGCAGCCACGCCAGCACTCAGGGGCCTGGCGCATCCTTCCTGGGGGGCCCGGGTGAGAGCGGAAGAGCCAGCGTGGGGTTGCGGGGTGCGGCTCTTTGTCTCTCGCTTTGGTTTCCGGGCACGGCAGTGAGGTGAAGAGGCCCTGCAGGTCGAGCTGTGCCTCCAGGGGGCAGCAGGCAGCCTCCTCCAGCATGGCCGCGCTGTCCCCGCAGCTGATCTACGAGGCCGGCGTGCCCTTCGTGGGCATCATGTGCGCGTGGTCCGGCCTTGCGTGCCTGATCTTCCTCAACTGTGCCCTCAACTGGCCGTCGGAGCCCTTTCCCGCCCCGGAGGAGGTGGACTACACGTGCGTGCGTGGCTGGAGGGCCTGGGGTGGGAGGGGGCGCCCCCTGTTGGAGGGGAGCTGCGGGCACGAGAGCTGTGGGGGCCCCGGGTGCTGTGGGCCTGGCCTCCTCCTTCGGGGGCGGTTGGCCGAGCCGTGCTGGTCTCCTGGCGATTTTCCTTTCCGGGGTTGGTGGCAATCAGAACAGGAGGCCCCCCGGCACTGGCGTGCACCCCCACCCGACGGTGCAAGGGCCTTGGGTGTCCGGGTCTGGAGCGGCCCGGAGGAGGATGCAGGAGCTCCTGGCCGGGCTGACTGCTGGTGGCTGAGGGTGGGCTCTGCTCCGCAGGCGGAAGGTCAAGCTTGCGGGGCTGGCCCTGGACCACAAGGTCACCGGCGACCGCTTCTACAGCCACGTGACCGTCGTGGGCCAGCGGCTGAGCCAGGAGGTGCCCAGCCTGGACAAGGGGACTGACGCCTTCCTAGTCCCCCAGGACGGGATGGGCGCCCCCCAGGGCCAGCCTGAGAGTGAGTGTCCCTCCCACCCCTCTGTGGTCTCCACGACCCCCGTGCGGCAGGGGTGCACTGCTCGCCCACAGGTCAAGAACCAGGGACCCCCACGCTCACGTATCAGGTGCAGGCTCAGGCTCAGGTCCGGGGGGTGCTCCAGGTGGAGAGGGGAACCGGGTTGCTGCTGACCTCAAGGCTGGGGAATCAGGTGCAGCCTGGCCAGGGAGCTCAGGCGGGGCCTCTGGTGCCTGGCGCCCCCTGCTGCCCATGAGAGGCACTGTGCCCACGTGCCAAGCCTCTTCCCAGGAAGATAGGCTGCCCTGCTTCTGGGCACAGGCGTCTGCCCAAGAGAAGGCAGGCCTCAGGGCCAACATCCTTGCCACCACCCCTGGGATGGTGGCTGAGGCGGGAGGATCACTGGGGTCGGGGAGTTCAAGACCAGCTTGGGGAACATAGCAGAGTCCCGTCTCCAGAGAGAGTTGTTACACATGCCCTGTAGGGTTTGCATCCAGGGCGCCCCTGAAGATGCTCAGTGGAGATAGGAGCCAAGCTAGCCAGGTGTGATGGTTCACACCTGTCATTCCAGCTCCCAGGAGGCTGAGGCAGGAGGGGCTCAAGTTTGCAAGTTGGAGCCTGGCCTGAGGATGTAGCTCAGTGCTGGCACAGGCAGAGGGAAAGATCTGGGACTCATGGGGGCCCTACTGTTTCCAGAGGCCGTGCCCTTCCGCAAGAGCCTGTTCTCCCCCATCTTCTTGTGGAGTCTGCTGACCATGGGCATCACACAGCTGCGTGTCATCTTCTACATGGCTGCCATGAACAAGATGCTAGAGTTCCTGGTGACCGGGGGTCCGGAGCACGGTGAGCTGCAGGCTGGGCCAGGGCAGGGCAGGGGTCCCCTGCCCACCACTCACAGTGCCCCTTCTTCCTGCCCACAGAGGCAAGCGAGCTGCGACAGAAGGCAGTTGAGACAGGTAGGGCCTGACCTGGGCAGAGAGTGGGGGCAGGGAGGCACTGCCCGCTGGCCCGAACCACTCTCTCCACCCCCAGTCAGCTTCTACTCGTCTGTCTTCGGGGCCATGCAGCTGCTCTGCCTCGTCACCTGCCCCCTCATTGGCTACGTCATGGACTGGCGGATCAAGGACTGCGTGGATGCCCCGGCCAGAGGCGCTAGCCACGGAGAGGCCAGGTGACCCATGGGCTAGGGACCGTGAGGGGTTTTCATGTCCTCTGTGCTTGCTCATGCAGCTCTTATTTCCCTGGATGCTGGTGGCACGGCTTCCTCCCCGTTTTACAGATGGGGAAACTGAGGCCAGAAGGGGCATGGCTTGCTTAGGAATAAGAAGAGCTAATTGGACGTGGTGGTGCACTCCTGTCATCCTAGCACTCAGGAGGTTGAGGCAGGAGGAGTACTGTGTGCTCAAGGCCAACTAGAACGACATATCGAGGCCTTGTTTAAAAAAACAACAGAACCAAAAACCGACCAAACAAAAAATACACAAGAGCTGGTGGTGGTGCTGGTGGGGCCCCAGGCAGTTTTACTCTGTTCTGCCCTCACCTTGCAGGTGACAGAGGTGACAGGGGTGAGGACCTCAGCCAGTCACCCCAAAGGGTTCACTGCAGTACCCTCCCAGGCTGCATCCGCTATGCACTGCTGTGTAACAAGTGTCCCTATCTGCTGGCATCCAGGCTGGAGGAGCACAGGGCTGAGCTCCTGCTCAGCGTGTGGGGGCCCCTGGGCTCCATCCCCAGTGCACAGAACAAAACCAAATACAGCTGCATCCCATCTCACAGTCACTGATGCATCTCTGCCTCAGTTTCCCTCTTCAGGTTGTGCCCAGCCAGGGACCAGGGCTGCAGGGATCCTAGGTGCTGCAGTGGGGCAGGCAGAGGCCAGGGAGCTTTTACAGTGTGGTCTCCGCAGCAGCCCAGGCCACGTATACTGTACTCTGTCTCTCACAGAGGACCTGGGCAGTGCTGGGAGGGACCTCACAAAGGTGGGCTTCTTGGGTGACTTTCTTTCTTTCTTTCTTTCTTTCTTTCTTTCTTTCTTTCTTTCTTTCTTTCTC
>PVJX010046396.1:0-12306 GCA_004027295.1 Dolichotis patagonum | reverse complement strand
AGCAACTGGCTGATCTGGAGAAACACAGGCTGAGATGATAGCTACTGAAGTAAAATACAACTTAATTCTTGCAGTGTTTAGTGTTTCATTGACTTTGCAAGCCGAAACTGGTACTCTGATCATCTATTTAGAGGATAACAACATGTGTTATAGCATCTATGAGGGATCTCCTTCTGAAGGTGGTGGCTGTTGTTAACCCTATTGTCTTGTTTTAAAGTCCTGTATGGTTTTCATTGTTTGGTTTGGTTTCATTTTGTTTTGTATTTTTGATTTTATTATATCTGATGGTACGAGCAGCTATTTGGTACTCATGAATTCCTTCAGTTGTTCTTTATCATGGAAGTATTTTATTTTTCTATCAATTTTGAAAGATAGTTTTATACAGTAGATCAATCTGGGCTGGAAGTTGTTTTCTCCCATCCAAGTACTAACCAGGTTGACCCAGCTTCGCTTCCAATATCAGACGAGATCGGGAGTGTTCAGGATGGTATGGCCATACCCTGAAAGTTGTTTTCTTTCAGGGTTTGAGACACTTCACTCTAAACTCTTCTTGACCTGATGGTTTGTGTTGATGAGTCTGCCATGATTCTGATTGGTTTTCCATTATAGGTGATCTGTTTCTTTTCTCTAACAGCTTTTAATATTGTGTTCTTGTGCTGAATTTCTGGAATCTTGATTATTATATGTCTGGGTGTAGATTTACTTTGATTCTGGCTATTTGGAGTCATATATGCTTCACTTATCTGCATGCCAGATCCATTTCCTATGTTTGGGAAGTTTTATGCTATTACTTCTGTAAATAGCCTTTTAATTTCATTTGTGTTGACCCTTGCTCCTTCAATACCTATCACTGTTAAATTATGCTTCTTTGCATCACCTTGCAGCCACTGAATTATTTCTTGATTCCTTGTTATTTTAAAGAGATCTTTCCTTTCACAATCACTTGCTGCAAGCCTATCTTCAAGGTTTCTTCTGATTTGATTGCTTGGACAATCTCATGAAATTATTTCTTTACTTCAGTTGCTATCCTCTCAGAGATTTCAGTTGTGTGACTTCCATTTTCCTTCATGACTGTATCTCCCAGACTTGTTCTGTGTGGGCTGGAGGTCTGAGATTGCCTTTAGCTGCTCCTTTGTCTTGACATTCTCCTGGGCTCCTCCCAGCAAGCTGGTTGTGGGACCTCAGGCATTTCCTACATTTGCTGCCCCTCTGTGGTGTAGGAGAGGGGCAGGCACCTGGGTTCCTCGGATCCTAGATTTACAGGGAGGGAGCATCGCATGGAAAGGGCTTCTCTAGATCTGTGCAGCTGCACTGGGGCTTCCCTGATGATCAGGGTTGCATGGAGGTGGGGCTGCTTCTCTTAGCCTGTGTGTCTACACTGTGACTCTTACGATGGTGGCTGGCACACAGGGATGTGCTTGATTCTCTTGGTGGGTGATGGCTGCCTGAAGGAACCAAGGGCCTCCAGTGGTGTCCCACAGGTGCACTTGGCTTGCCTGGCTGTGTGTCCCTGTTCCTGCTGACTGCCCACAGGAAGGAGCCTTCTGGTGGCAGCACCCAGCAGGTGGAGGTGGATCTGTCTGGATCTCTCTGCCTGCACTGGCTAGCCACAGGAAAGGGCTTTCTGGTGGCCATGTCAGAAGGCAGAGATGGATCTATGGTTCTCTCTGCCCACTCTGGCTGCCCACAGCAAGGAGCCTTCAGGTGGTGGGGCCAGCAGGTGGAGACAGACCTGCTGGCTCTCTCTTCCTGTACTGGCTGCCCGCAGGAAGGGGACTTCTGGTGGTGGCACCTGGAACTTGGAGGCAGATCTGCTGGTTTTCTCTGCCTGCACTAGCTGCCCACCCCAATGTATGATTTTCCTGGTAGACAATGAAACTGAACTCTTTACCTTCAAAAGTCTCCGCTGTCAAAAAGTTACCATCACCAGGGCAACTGAGACTTTTGCCTCTTGCCTCTTCTGCCAAGCATGAACTTGCAGCCTGGGAAGACATCTTACCAAACATGAATTCCTGTATAAGCCAGTTCCTATACCACTTCTGGGGAGAGATCTCCTCTTCAAGTTAAAGAAACTGTCTCCTTTGCACCAAGCCAGTCAGACTTCCTCTCACTTAACCCTGCACTTTCAACTCTGTTCCTGGAAAGGAAGATGATGCCTGTATCAGCCTGAGACAGATAACCACAACCCTGAAATTTTGAAAACTCTCCTCCCAGAGTAATGGGCCAAAAATTCGCCTCCAGGCTTGAACACAAACCATGCTCCCATAGCATGGAGGAACTCTGTAACCTCTATTGACAATATCCTGTGTCATGGGAGGCACACAGGCATCCCGCCACACCTAAGTCACCTATAGCAGTTTGAGATTCTGATGGGCTGTTAATCACCTTGTACTCTGTGGTTCTCAATACATACACCATTTTTGGACTGTTATCTTCAGATGCCACCTGGCTGATGTGTCTAGATTTAAAAGATATCTTCTGCTTGCAGGTTGCTCCCGTTACAAATCCTGAGACAGCACTAAGGTCAGCTCAGTTGAACTCAACTGCCACAAGGGGTCAAGAACTCCCCCACTGTTTTCAGAGAGGCTCTATCAACGGATTTAGCCAAGTTCCCATCACCTTCTCTCTGTAACAGACTGTTCCTCTGTCCCTTCCAGTTCTGTCACGGTCCCCAAGCAAACAGTATAGACTGTCAACCTGCTAAAATACCTCTCTCCTGCCTGTAAACCAGTTTGAGATCTCTCAGCTGCCAATGCCATCATAACTGTGTTCCATAGACATCACCTCATTCTTCTGCCACCCAAAGCCTGCTGGTAGACCTGCCTGGACCTAAAGAGTGCCTCCTTCTACCTTCAGTTGGCTCCTGTAAGCCAGACCCTCTTTGCAAAGACCTCAGTTTTGGACTCAGATGACAACTGACCTGGACCCAGTCTCCCAGAGGTTCAAAAACTTGTTTCCCAAACAAAATATCACTGTATT
Organism: Dolichotis patagonum; assembly: GCA_004027295.1. Classification (NCBI taxonomy): domain Eukaryota; kingdom Metazoa; phylum Chordata; class Mammalia; order Rodentia; family Caviidae; genus Dolichotis; species Dolichotis patagonum. Next base: position 9,327 of record PVJX010046396.1, on the reverse strand, counting down.
TCTGAGTAATGACACCCAAGCTGACTGCTGTAAAGGCACAAAAACTCTGCTACAATATCCGGCAGAGCTAGTTATAAAAAAGAAACTGCAAATTTCTTGTAGCTGCAGGCTTCTATAAAATCTGGATCCTTGAATTGCAAAACCAATGGTGCTTGCTCAGTCAGCCCCTGGGAGTGTCCACCGGCCTACCTGTGCAAATACTTGGATACAATCACAAAGGTCTGCCTCCCCCTTTACCTTCACATTCTAATGACCACTGTTCTGATAAAAAAAAAAAAAACCTGACAAGCTCACTTAGGTCGAGACCTAACTATCCAGGTGCCACGTTATATACTGGACCTCCTGCCCCTGATGCATGCTGAGTACACCCTGTTTACAGATGGAAGTATCTCTGTTAGGAATGGAGTCCAGAAGGCTACACATGCTGTGCACCTTTTGGCCAAAACTCTCCTGCTACTGCTTCCTGCTGCTGTTTGGAAACCTGTATCAGCAATGCCACACCTGCACTCCTAAGCCCACTTTCAGTATCCAATTGACTGAGACATCAACCCCAGCCAGAAAAACTGTACCCAGTACTCACGGAAGTATCCAAGCCAGACCTGCCCACATCGTATGTTCCACAAGCTCAGGTCACAGTGCTGGCACCCTAACCCCAGCAGCAGCTCAGGCCTCAGCGTCTGTGTCATTGGCTCTGACTTCCACCCACATATACAGATAAAATTGGTGCTCATCTGCATCTACTCAGAATGGCCCGAAATATTCCCTCCTTGAGCTGAGAGAGCAACAAAAGTTTTTAGGGTCCTGCTGTAAAAAATCATCCCTAGGTATGACCTACTCTTGACCATTGGCAGTGACAACAGGCCTGCATTTATAGCAGAGGTAACTCAAAAACTATATTAAATAAAAACTGCGTACAACATACACTCCACAAAGCTGTAGAAAAGTTAAAAACAACTTATAATCAGTTTCATAAAAACCTAGCTGAAATACCAGCTATATCTGTATACACCTCTGCACACACCATGTTAACAACTCTTGAAGTTTCAGAAATCCAGCCTTAGATCCACCAGAGTCCTGCTAAATTTCTGGAAAATTTATCTGGACTGTATAGCTCCTCTGAAACTCACTCTCAAGAGACAACACCATCAAAGCCCTGCTTGGTCACTTTGGTTACTGACCAGTCCATGCATGGCTGAAGCCTTAGGACACCATTCGCAGGATTGCTCCATACCTATCCCCCTTGATTTTTGGGTCTTTTCAGGCTGCTCACCTCAGTCGTTGCTTCCCAGTCTCCCTGAAAGCTGTGGTTTTTGCCTTGTATCTGTGGACAATTAGTCAAACATTTGACCAAGACTTGATAAATGTCCAAGGTACATTGGATACTCAGATTAACTCCTTCACTCCCTTTCCAGAGTAGTGTTACAGAACAGGCAGGCCTAAATCATGTCTCTTCCTAAAAGCAACTTAGGGAAAAACTGTTGTAAGACAATATTGGGGGACCTTGGTTAGGGCCCATCCTAGGATCATTATCAATCCTAATGTTACAGCTTCTAGTTGAGCCTTGTCTCAAAAGATCACATGTAGGGGCTGGGGGTTTAGTTCATTGGTGTAAGTGCCTGCTTGGCAAATGCAAGGTCAAAAGTTCAATCCCCGGTACCAAAAAAAAAAAAAAAAAAAAAATCACATGTAACATGCCCAGCAAAGATTTGCTAGGTAAACTGAAAAAGAGGATGGGGGAAGTGTAGCAGAATATGCCCTCCAGCCAGGTTGTTAGTCGCCTAGGTAATAGTTCCTGTTATAGTTCCTGTTGCTACTGTCTCCTGGAAGTAGCCTGTCACTGTGCTGCATAGCTGGCCACTGTAATGTATCTTGTAAGAACCAATCAAAGATCACCAAGTACTCTACTTTTTGCTTGGGACCCATAAAAACCTCCCTCCCTGAGCCTTCAGGGCCTGATATTTTTGGAATGATACTGATCAGTGCCCATTGATGTAAAATAAATCTGCCTCCAAATGCTGGGTATTGCTTCAGTGTTTCTGCTTGCCATTGCAATAGAATGCTAGAACCTATTTCTCCTTTTCAATTGTATTTCCATACTTGTTATACAGCCTTTCACTACTCTCCTGCCCCACACTGGGTTTTTTTAAAATATCATGTTATATTGTTGTGCTAATGCAAAAACTATGGTACAGATTATATCCTAGAGGATTTTTTTTAATTATTTTAATTTCAGCATTGCTTATTGTGACAAAAGATGGTAGCTGAATGATTATTGTTAACAGAAGGCTTAGATAAATTATGGTATACTATATTATGGGTATGAGATATCCATTTAAAAGAACTCCTAATTTTTTTACTGTAAATTTAGCAATTTTATTTTATTTTATTTTAAAGAGGGTAAAACTAAACATAACAAAACAGAACAAAGCAGATCAGAAGAAAACAATGTAAGTGGCACAGATTTCAAAGCAAGACAACAAGAGATCTACAATGGCTACCATAATATTTCTTGTTTTCTTCTAATTAGTTGTCTATATCTTCATACACAATGAATTCATGCAAAACAAAATAGTATAAAACTGATCAGAACAGAGTAATGAAAGCATTACAGGCCTTCAAAACCAGACAATAGGAAAGTTAACAATGGCTGCCATAATGTCTCTTGTTTTCTTCAAAATATCTGTCCATATCTTTGTATGTTGCAATTAAACAATACAAAACAGACTAAGACCACTCTGAACAAAGATTAAATGCATTACTGGAGTTCATAGCATGAGAATACAGGATCAGCAATGGATACCATAATGCCTCTTTTTCTTCAAAGTAGCTGTTCATTTCATCATGCATAATGTAATTGATTCTCATAAACTGTTTAGGAGAAAAAGAACTAATTTGGAGTAATCACTAAGATACATTGTTATGAGAGGAAAGAAGTGTAAAGAATAGCTCATAGTTTCAATTAATGTAAAAAGAGAAGCTATGTCATGTAGATATACACACACAAACTACATAGTGTTTCTATTGTGACAAAAGATACATAACATAAAGTTAAACATTTAAAGCATTTTAAGCATACATTTCAATGGCAGTAAGTAACATCAGCACCATTTATCTCCAGCATATTTTCATCTTCTCAAATGGAAACTCTTTATTCATTAAGCAATAATGCCCATTTCCCCTTGTGCAGCCCCTGGTAACCAGCATTCTACTTCTTGCATCTGAATTTGACATCTCTAGTTAACTCCTATAAGTAGAATGATTCAACAGTTGGTCTTTTGTTATTGGCTTATTTTACTTAGCGCAATGTCTTCAAGGTTTATTAGCACATTGTAGTGCATGTTAGAATTTCCTTCTTTCTTAAAGCTGAAGAGTATTCCTGTTGTATGGATATATAATGTTTGTTTGCCAGTTTATTTGTTAATGGACAAGTGGATTGTTTCCACTGCATACCTGTGAATAATTGTACCTCTCTAACTCTTCTCTTTCAGTTCTTGGGGGGTGCTTACCCAGAAGTTGGAATTGTGAGATCATGATAATTCTGCATTTGTTTTTTTGAAGAACTTTTATACTATTTTTCCATCGTGGTGGCACCATCTTACATTTCTGCATGCAGTGAACATATACTCTAGTTTTTCCACGTTCTTGTTAACATTTTTTACCATCTAGCTTTCCACTGGACACATCTGGCTGCCCGGAGCTAGAGTGAGTGCCGAGGAATGGCCTCAGACCCATCTGCCACATCTAGCATAATGCATACAAGTAACAAAACTTCTGCTTTTTTTTTTTTTTAACAGCTTTTAATATAACACAGATGTGTCCAGCCTGTGGGTCCAGGTTGTCCATGCCTGGCAGAGTAGCTGGAAAGTTACAAATGATGGAAAATCCTCCTTAATACTTTATTAAATTATAGGATGATACATTTATTTTGTTTTTCTTTGTATTACTTTTCCTACAATTTTTTATTTGTTTTTTTTTGAGGTAAGGTCTTACTGACCTTGGACTCACTAGGTAACCCAGGTTTGTCTCAAACTCACTTTGATGATCCCGCTTCAGCCTGCTGAGTGCTGGGTTTACTGGCATGCACCACTACCCCAGCTTGCATAACTTTTCAAAGCAGAAGAGTACTCAAAATTTTAAAAGTTGCTTTTCCATTTGTGCTTTCTTCAAATGCAGGACAATGGCCACTATTTGAATCATTTTCCTTTGTAATTTTGTTCAATAAGATTTGTCATGTTTTTGTTAACATTTGAGACTACTATTGGTAGTGGTTAAAAGTATAAATTCAAGAGCTAAATTTCTGTACTCAAAAATGGCTTTGCCACTGGTGAGCTGTTTGACTTTGGACAGCTTAACTTTCTGTGCTTCAGGTTTCACTTTTATAAATGGGGTAACACTGGTACCTCCCCTAGATATGCACAGTGAAGACTAAATAGTAACATACAAATCACTCAGAGTAAGTCACAGCACAGTATAAACACTAAATGTTTACGTTATTATATTTAAATTAAAATATGACAAATCATGTGATAATATACATGATACCTTTGTATGCATTTGAAAAGTAGGTTGATAATGTTATGTGACCTTAAATGAGGGATTAAACTCATGATGGCTTTCAAAGAGTCTATGGTTTTGAGCAGAAGGGTTTATCTGATCTGTGTTAGTCAATAAAAAGTAGTTGAAAGTCACCTTCAGTACTTCTTTTAAAAGTAACTAATCTTTTGACACCCTAGGGCCTTGAATCAATGGTTGCAGATCAATATTTTCTATATTCAGTTATTGTTTCCTTCACCTTATACACTATGGGCTAAAAATCAGCGCGCAGTAGACTGAGATAATCGATGGTGTCCATTTGTGGTTTTGAGAACACCAGATAGGAGACATATGTCTTTTTGGAAAACACACACAAAGGAAATTATGTAGACCTTTTCTCAGAGGAATCTTAAAGTCATTACTGGATTATTTGTGATCCAAGAGGCTTCTCTTCAATTACATTGAGAGAGCACATCAATTCGTTTACCTTTCAGTAAACAGGCTCTTTCCAGCGGCCAAATAAAGACACCAAGATTGTCCCTGTCAGAGTAATTGGCTGTGGTGAGCCTAAACCCACAATGTACAAGCTGCTTCTCATTTCTGGCCTATTTGGCCTTGATTTTCAGCGATGGTGACTACTCCCTGCTTTGAAACAAATCTTGTGCAATGAAACTTGCACATACCAGGAAACACAGCTGAGTGTTTGATCAGGGCCAGGTGAGTTACTGAAGAAGCTAACACATTGCAAATCATGTCTCTGTTACAGCCTGTGCTCCCTGGAGAGGATTAAGGAAGTGCTGTTTAGGTTTTCAAGTCAAGATCTCCAGGCTGTTGGTGGGCCTGGACCCAGGAGTTAGCGGTACTATAACTTTCGAGAAATAAACACATTGCAGTGACTGGGATGTGGCGTGTGATTTAATGCTGCGCTTTCTGCTTCTCCAAAGGTGGTTTACGAGATGAAGCCCACAGTGGGACAAATGTCCTACAAGGGCAGAATAGGGCTTCTCAAATAGGAGAAAGCTGGAGAAGTGGCATTTCTATTGCATTCTGAATGTGGTTTCAAGATGGACTGCCGCTTGAGAATGAGATTCATACAGCAGTTTAATCTTAAAAGTTAAGTTTTAAAATGAAATCCTGGCTCCGTCATTATCAGCTAGCACTTGTTTCCTTCACCTTGTACACTATGGGCTGAAAATCAGTAGTCTGAGAAAATCGATGGTGCCCACTTGGGGTCTCCAGAACACCAGATAGGAGACATATGTCTTTTTGGAAAACACATGCAAAGGAAATTGTGTAGACCCCTTCTCAGAGGAATCTTAAAGTCATTACAGGATGAATTGGTGATCCAAGACTGCGTATTCAGAGTGGAAGAAGCTACTACTTGGTTTGCTTTTTTTGGTGTTTTTAAAATTTTGTACATGAAGGATTGATTTAAGATTTGATGTGTTCATATCTTTTGAGACTTTAGTGAACTGTAATGTGTGGAGATTCCTCTTTAGGATTCTGGAATGGAGTTCTAGAAAGGCTTAGTATTCATGAGTCCAAGAAGAAACTGGTCTTTCTACTTATCCGTATTTGCTTTTTTCTTTGGTACATTTACTGCTCAAGGAGAGCTACCCCGAGGACGGGTATGGATGCTTGAAACGTGGAAAGCTGTAACCAGGTTGTACTCCCAGGGGACCACTCAATGTCCCCCTCTCGGTGCCCTGGCTGGTCACTGTGCTTCTCCACAGTGTCCAACTGGGCCTCATGCCGTATCACTGCTGCCCGAAGCCCCTGTCCCTGGTAGGCACACTGAGGCCAAGTCATCCTTCAAAATGCCTGAAATCCTCTAGCCAAGGGACTCATGCTTAATATTATTAAATATAGATGTTATTATTGGACTCTATTATCTTAACCTGGAAGGGTTAAGCTTCTGTTGTCCATTTGCATAGCCCCGTGGGTTAGTTTAACAGCTTCTCTCTTGTAGGAAGGGAGAGGATTCAAAGGTTCTTCTAAACATTGGCTATGACTTCTTATTGCCTAGTGGCCAAGCAGGGAGGAATTCTTTTTGGAAAAACATTTTTTTTATTGCTAAGATGCTATTCTTTCTTATTTTTATTTTCCTTTTTATTATCAGTGCCTATCAATTTTACAAAGCATCAGGTTTCAACACACAGTTTATTTTGATCATTCCCATTCCTCCATTCCCCTCACTTACACACCTGCGTCTTTTCCCTTATTCCTTCCCTCTGGTGGGGCGACAGCCTCCCTTCTACTTTCACGGCAGCTTTTTTAGATCCTGCACATTAGAAGCAACACGTGATGCTTGCCTCTCTGAGTCTGCCTTATGGTTCTCAACACAAAGCTCTCTGGCTCCAGCAGGGAGGAATTGTTTAGAGCAGGACAGGTAGCTGGAGGCCCTAGATCAAAACCCTCTATTGAAGAAAAGGAAAGTGGCCAGGGAGGTCCACTATGGGGGCTGGAGCCGAGCTGGGAGGTGCCAGGGCAGTGAGGACGGGGCTGCCTGGGGACAGACATGTACGGTATGCAGGAAGACCACGTTAGGAGCTGCAGAATTTTTTGAAGACTGTTTTTGGGAAAAATGAAATATTTTACAGAAACCATTTATTGCTCATTATGGGAAAATTAAAGTCTCTATTCAATGTGATTTACGGCTTGAGATTGATATTACTTTTAATTGCATATTGGCGAGAGAGGGCTGTGTGCTGAGGCCTCTGCAGGTTCCACTGCAGCTTGGGTACGGGTCTCTGGGTCTAGGTCTCTTGCTGTTCCCTCCTCAACAAGCCGTCTGTTGGAGCAGCACTGGACATCATCACGTAGCAGAAGAAAAGGACATTACTGCACATATTTATTTTGATTTTAAGTGAAATTAACACAGACACTACCACATTAACTATAAACCCTATTTAAAACAAATTTTCAGCTTTCCTAAAAAAATTCAGTGGGATTCAAAGCTTTGTACATCTCAATTGCAGAGATTATAAACTTAGAAAACTCAAATAATAAATACATGAAATACATTTGTGAAAACAAGTATAGCACACACGTGTATACTTTTTTTCTTAGTACATGTTTGTAGCACGTAAGGTTTACAGTGCTGTGGGCAGTTGGTACCTGTACATAGCACACCCTAATTCCTTTCTTCACAGACTTTCCCTTTCCTTCCTCCACCTCCTTACCCTCTCCTTCCAACTCTTGATTTCTTTCCCATTTGAGAAAGATCTATCTCCCTACTTCTTTATTATATATTTTTTATTTTGCTTTTCGTAGCGTGGCTTTCTCACTTTAAAGAAACCATGTGATATTTATGCTTGCGTGTCTGGTTAATTCACTTAACATTATGGACTCACTATATGACTCGAATCTATCCTCTTTATGGCAGAGTAGTACTCCATTTTGTGTAAATGCCACATTTTATTTATTCATTCATCAGCGATGAACATGTATGTTGCTTCGATGGTTTAGCTTGTATGAGTTGTGTTGCTACAGAATTGAATACGCATGTATCACTGTAATATACCTTTAATGCTTTGGGGATGGTACCTAGAAGGGAAATAACTGAGTCAAATAGAATTTCTAGTTTTAGTGGTTTGAGGAATCTCTATACTGATTCCCATAGTTGTTGTGCTAGTTTACATACCCACCAGCAATGTAGAAGGACTGATCTTTTCCCTAAAGCCTTATTGCCATTTGTCATTATTTCCTTTCTTGATGATGGCTTTTCTTTCGGTAGTAAGATGGGACCTCAATGTTGTTTTAATTTGTGATGTTGAACATTTCTTCATGTAATTATTGCCCACTTGAACTTCTTCCCCTGTGAAATGTCTATTCATTTCGTGTACCCATTTCTTAACAGGTGAAATATTTAAAGTAATACCTTACTCAAAAGATCTTCTAGAATGAAGGCAAATGAATCGTAAAAGATAAAATTAAACATATAATCTAATGTACAGTTCTTTTAGAAGGCCTAACTTTAATAGCCAAGATACGGAATCAACCCAGGTGTCCACTTGCAGGTGAGTGGGTTAAGGAGATGTGGCACACATATGCAGTGGAATATTATTTCATCACACAAAGGAGGAAAGCCTTGTGATTCGTGGCAACAGGAGTAAAGCTGGAGGACCCTGCATTATGTGAAAGAAGCCAGGCTTAGTAAAACAAACCTTGCGTGTTAGTCCTCACATGTGGAAGCTAAAAAACTGATTTCCTAGAAGTAGAGAGTGAACTAGTAGTTACAGAGTCCAGGAAAGGTAGAGGGGAGATGCGATACAGCGAGAGCTAATAGTGCACCCAAAACACAGCTTGATAGGAGTAAGTTTTAGTGCTCTGTACCACATCAAGGTGACTATTTTCTCATACATTTTATAAGGGACTAGAAAGGAAGAGTTGGAGGGCTTCCAAAGTGAATAAACAATAACTGTTTAAAGAGACAGAAATGCTAATGACCTGGATTCCGTCATTTCACACTGTGTATGTACATTATTACATGCAACCCATAAATTCATATAATTAAAACAGAAAAAGGATTAAAAAGGAACTACCAAGTTTTAAAAAGAGGTAGGGAGTCAAAGGACTCATCAGTGAACTGCAAGAGCACTATTGTTCACTTTTTCCAGCCACCACCAATACTTTTTTGGATTCTGTACATGCTGGGTGGTGGTGAGGAGCAGGTCTAAGATAACTCCTGATATTTTCTTTTGATTCTTTTATCTTCAGATAAACCCATGGCTTTGAAGAGTAGTTTTTGAAAATTTTTTTGTACTCCTATTTTTCTCAGAGTGGCAATTTTTT
>PVJX010046395.1:0-12304 GCA_004027295.1 Dolichotis patagonum | reverse complement strand
ATCTGCCTTCAGAGACAGTAGAAGGAAACTCCCCCGACTTGCTGTACCAAATATGGTCACCTCCTAAGAGATACCCAGATCCCTGGATCCCAATTGTTACGGGGTGGGGGGGGTGTGGTATGTTCGATTCTAAGCCCGTGACCCCGTAGGCAGCAGGCTGGTTACTGGTTGGCTCGGCGCCCTAAGTTCCAACATGATGAGGATCTCAGGAAACACTCTTGTTTCTTGTTTCCCCACCCTGGGGTGGCCGTGGCTCCCCACACCACAGTCACTTCCCAGGGCGGCAGGTTGCTTACTGGTTGGCTCGGCGCCCTAAGTTCCAGCATGGCGCGGTTCTCAGGAGACGCTCTTGCTTCTGGTTTCCCCGCCCTGGGGTGGCCGCGGCTCCCCACACCACAGTCACTCTCCAGGGCGGCAGGCTGCTTACTGGTTGGCTCGGCGCCCTAAGTTCCAGCATGGCGCGGATCTCAGGAGAGGCTCTTGCTTCTGGTTTCCCCGCCCTGGGGTGGCCGCAGCTTGCCAGACCACAGTCACTCTCCAGGGTGGCAGGCTGCTTACTCAGTCCATTTAATTTATTTTCTTGTTTGGTCGATTCCTTCTGTTGGGGTTCATGGAGTTGTAGTACTTATTATCTTTCTTCTATATCCTTCAGAACATTTTGGAGTGTTGGATTGGTGTTTATGAATTTCCTCAGGTGTTCTTCATCATGGAAGTATCGTATTTCTCCATCAGTTTTGAAAGATAGTTTTCTAGGATACATCATTCTGGGTTGTAGGTAGTTTTCTTTCAGGGCTTAAAGTGCTTCTCTCCAAGATCCCCTTGACTTAAGGATTTGTGTTGAGAAGTCAGCTGTGATTCTGATAGGTTTTCTTTTATGTATGACTAGTTCCTTTACTCTAACAGCTTTTAATATTCTGGGTGTGTTGTTGTTGTTATGTGTTTTTTTGTTTGTTTTTGGTACCACGGGTTGAACTCATGACCCTGCACTTTCTAGGTAGACACAGTTACGCTGCTGAGCTAAATCCCTAGCCTCCTAATATTCTGTTCTTTCGTTGGATTTCTGGAGTCTTGGCTATTATATGATTTGATATAGATTTTTTTATCATGGTTAATTGGAGTTCTATATGCTTCATTTATCTGTATGTTAATTTCTTTACCCCTGCTTGGGAAGTTTTCCACCATGACCTCTATGAAAAGGTTTTTATGTCTTTTGTGCTATCTCCTGCTTTTTCATTGACTCCAATTAATCTTGTTTTCCTTCTTTGCATCATCTAGCAGCTCCTGGGTTCATTTTTCATGGTCTCTTGACATTTCTAAGAAAATTTTCTTTTCTTGATTTCTAATCACAATCCTATTTTCTCTATCTGGTACTCTGTCCTCACATTGGTTCATTCTGCTGCATATACTTTCAATGGAATTCTTTTTTTTGTACCAGGGATTGAACTCAAGACCTTGCACTTGCCAGACAGGCGTTTATGCCACTGAGCTAAATCCCCAGCTCCTCAATGGAATTCTTAATCTGGGATATCTCTTTGAATATATTTCATGATACCATTTCTTTCCTATATTGGGCATTCGTGCTTTCCATCATTCTAATTTTTATCTGTATTTTTAATCTGTATCTGTTCTAGAGTCACTCAATATGTTTTAATTACAGTCACCATCTCTGTACTTATCTGAGAAATTATTTCTGATTTGAAATTTTTCTAGAGCCTCATTCATCTGCCTTCTTATTTCCATTGTTTCTATTTGAGGGAATCCAGATGAGTGGCTTTCAGATTGCTCTACCTCATTGTCCCCCGGGTTTGCCTTTGGGTACCTGGGGTGGAAATCTTGGGTTGAATTTAAGTGTCTTCTCATCTCCTGTCTTCATTACTTTTCTCTCATTGCTGAGACAAAATAACCAACATCAAAATGAAGGAAGGAAAGGATTATTTAGCTCACAGTTTGTGGAAATTTCAGTCCATAATCAGTGGGCTCCAAGGCAGGGTGGCATGGCACCAGGCCACACTTCAAGGCAGCAGCCACCAAAAGCAGCCAGAGCAAAGGGGCAGGGGAGGAGAATAAGCATCTTCCCCTCCCTTATATTGTAAGCAGGCCATGCCCCTTGGGTAGGTGTAGCACTGACACCATCTGCCTGCGTTTCTCCAGCATAGGATGAGGATGTTACAAAGTAAGGACTCTGGCCCCCTGCTAAATCATTTAGTTAAATTTCTGACCTTCTCAAATTGACACAGTGAACAACACCCACTATGTAGAGCTGCTGAGTCACTTAGTTAAGCTTCTAGACTTCTCAAATTGACACAATCTATCAACCATAACATTTGTTATTTTTTTTAGTTAATTCCTGGGTTGATACTTGTAAATTGTTTAACTTGAGTAACATTATAGCTAGTATTTAGAACCATTAGGAAATGACTACTCATAGTGTCTTCTAGGTGTAGCTGGCTTTTAGGTTTTGAGTCTGTTGTAAGATGCTACCCCTTTGATTTATTGGAGATGAGAAGTTGTTGACTATTTGGTTGCTCTGTGGTTCTTTGGCACTGGTCTATAGTGTTTTTTATGACCCTTAGGCAATTGTGGTCTTGGTATGCCAGGAAGAACAACTGATTTGTACAATTATGTTACCTTAGCTAAAATGGTACAATCAACAATAACAATAGCATCAAACACAGCCTAGAAAATGGCAATCTGTGGTTAGTATAATTTACCAACTATAGCCATAGAAAATTGATTTGTGATTATATAACAAAATCTAAAACAAACCAAATAATTGTATGTAGTAAATGAGCCCTTAATATGGTAATTATATCCTTGGGGGAGAAAATGCAAAAGAGGTTAGAGGGAAAGATAGAGAAATAGAAAAAGAGGAATAAATTACAAGCCAGGCTAGAGGACAAAGGAAGATCTTATAAACTTTGGGAAACTGGTGGAGAAGAAAAGAGAGAAGGTGAGTAAGAAGAAATAAAAACAACAATAGAACAACAATGAAAAAGTAGAAACCATGTCCACAGTCATAGGAAAAGAAGAATAAACAAGAAAAGTCCAAGTAAAAACAAACAACCTCCCCAAAGAAAAACAAGAAAAGAGAGAGAGAGAAAAAGAAGAAAATAATACCCCAAAAAAAGTCCATTTCAAGGAGTATCTCTGCTGTCACTAGTAGACCACATTGGCAGAGTTCATACCAGAGCTGATTAATGAAAGCAAGCCAAGTGTAACTTCATGGTGTGGTAGTGGATAATCCCAGGAAGCCTGTACTTTTAGTTCCACTCAGTTCTGTCTGGTTTCTGGCTTTGAGACTGGAACAGGGTTTGTTCAGCCTGCCACAGTCTGCAGCTTCTACCAGTGTGGACTTGACTTCCTGACTTCCTGACAAGCTGAAATTGGCAGCCTGACTGTCAATTACTGGAAGCCACTCAATGGAGGTGGCTCATAGCTGTTCTAAATTCTAAGCTTAGTTGACCCCTCTCCAAGATGGCTACTGGCCAATGACCAGACTCTCTTGGGGATATCTGAACCTGAATATGTTAAGACAGCCACTGAAGTCCACCGTGCCTGCTGCTTCATTCCACTGTGGAGGCCTCTGGGTCACCAGTAATCACTGTGCAACTGCAGGTTCCAGCTGCCCCTGCCACACAGTGAGTGGGGGCTCAAGGAGAAACCGCTGCTTGCTCCCACCTTCTGTATTGAAGTCTGTCTCTTTGCCCGCCCTGTGGCTTCAGTTCTTGCTTCAGATACTTCCTGACTCCTGGAGACCTTCTTCCCCACGTCTTTCCTTCCTCACATCGCTATATTCCAGCGTCTGGGCACCAAATCTCAGAGAGGCTGTTTCTTTGTTGCTCACCACTCTTCTGTCTCCCTGGGGATCTCCTTTCTCAAAAATTAAAAGAACTAGGAATGTGTGGAAGCTCATGCCTGTAGTCCCAGCTCTAAGGAGGTTGAAGCTAAAAGCAATACTGTGAGCTGGAGGCCAGCCTGAACTACACAGTGAGTTCGAGTCCAGTTTGGGCTACATAACAAGACCCTGTCTCAAAAAGAAAAAAGAATGGAAAAAAAAAGAGGCTAGGATGTAGTTCATGATAAACATTCCTAAGTATTCAATATGCAGTACCAAAAAATACCTTCCAGATTTTGTCTAAGATATAACAATTTTGTACAGTGTTGTTAGTCACAACAACTTTGATGGTTTGCCTATTTGGAAAATATTGCTTTTCATCTTAAACATGTTAGGAAAATCATTTTTCTGTTAACTTCTTACTTTAAGTGATTGAAGCTTACATTTTAAACCAGAGGAAGACAGAAAGGATACTACATTTTTAAGAGTAGGAAAGTAGCTGGGCATAGTGGTGCATGGCTACGATCCCAGTACTCAGGAGGCTGAAGCAGGAGGATTACTGTGACTTCAAGATCAGCTTGGGCTACATAGTGAGACCCTGTCTCAAAATACAAAACAAAACAAACGACACACACAAAGAGTAGGAAAGCTTACTGGGGAAAAGGAATGAAAAATAGGAATAGCTTGTTCAAGACAGGAGGAGTCCTGAATGGGTTTCCCAAGGGACCACTTTTGTTAACACTTTCATGCACAAGAATTCTTAGCAGAGCGGTAAGGCATGGAGAAGCTTGTATGCCTTTCTCATGAAGTGGAGAGGGTTTGCTCGGTGTTTCAAGACAGCTGATGGTAGAAAGTGACAGGGAAATGCACCCAAAGTAAACAGAAAAGAAATCTGCAAAAGTCTTGTGTGCTGAGCTTGTCTTGGTGATCATAACATCTGTATTTCAAGGGGACATATTTTGGGGTGTCATCTCTGTTCCCTTTGAACAAAAAGTCAGGGAACCTTGGGATGAAAATTCCTCATTCCTGATTCTTCATTCTTCATTGCTTACTCTGTGTGTCACTCCTGGCTTTCATGGAAGCAGAATGGAACGACCACCGTGAGCACTATTTTATTTTTAGTTTTCCCTATTGAGGATTGGTCCCAGGGCCTTTGCACAGCTAAATCCCTACCCCCTTTTATCTTTTATTTTGAGACAGGCTCTTAGTAAGCAGCTAATTTGCCCAAACTTGCCATTCTCCTGCCTCAGAGCTCTGCGATCACAGGCATGTGCCACCATGACCAACTCAGCCTATTTTGCACTTTGATACAAGTTCTCACTAAACTGATGAAGTTCACCTCAAATTAGCAACTCTCCTGCCAGAATAGCCAGGATTTGGGGGCCACCGTGCCTGACAAAAATACTCTTAGGGCAAGGGTTTAGCTCAGCAGGGCTGGGGTTTAGCTCAGCAGAATAAGCACCTACCTGGCAAGTGCGAGGCCATGAGTTCAATCCTCGGTACCCAAAAACAAAAACAAAAATAATACCTCTCTGTGTTGTCCAACCTTTTTTCTTGTAGTAGTGAACTCTGGGAAATATATTCCTCTCTTGCAGCTTAATTTGTTATATTGGTATATTGTGGTAAAGATCAGGGAAAGTAAAGCAACTTGGAAAAATATCTAGCCCATTTAGCAGATGATAAACGTTACAAGTATGATTTAATATTTTTCTATTTGGATGGGTCTCAAACTTGCAGCAATTATCCTGCCTCAGCCTACCAAGTGTTGGGAATACAGGTATGCACTACCTCAGTTTTTCTTTAGATGTTTACTTCAATGAGGCCAGGGTGGGAGGTCAGTGGCGAGTACAACCAAGGCCCCAGGTCCCATGACCTGCCCTGAGGAGAAAGAAAATAGAAGCAACAGGATAGATCATTTTTGGTGGCCTTTGGGACATGTTGGTGCTGCTTATGAGAAAGCCATCCTTGCAGCCGGACTGGGACTAGAAAAAGCTGAGGTGGGCAGTTGCAGGGAGCTTGAGGAACAATGGCCTGGGCCCTCCCTGCTTGGCAAGGTGAGCTGTGGGTCAGTCACAGCAACAGTGACATCCATGCTCGCTGCAGCAGTGCCAGACCCTGTCACCTGACTTTCAGTATGATGGAAAGGAAAAAGTGGGCAGCTACACTCATGCCTTCTAAAACTCACTCCTGTTTCTCCTCGGGCTGTCACGTGGGATCACAGGGCAGAGGGATTGTGGGAAATGCAACTGGACTCACAATAGCGGGCATAGCATGAAGCCATTCTGCTCCTTGTGTTCCCTAAGTTCCTGTCAGAAGCTGAGAGATTCCAGGGAAACATCGTAGCATCCAGAGGTTGTGAAGCCCAGCTCTTTTATCTTAGAATGTGGGGTCCTTCTAACAACAAAGTGGTTGCCTTCTCTATTTTGATTAGTAAATGTGTGGTTCCGAAAATAACTACCATATAGTTAAACACAAAGTTTTGAATGGAGTATGTATCATCCTTTCCAGAAACTCATTCAGAATAGGGCAGTCAAACTCTCATACTAGGGGTGGCCTCTGGAAGAGGGTTGATGCCTGTGAATTTGACTGGCCTTTGCAGCATTCTCACCTGACGGCCTCAGATACCACCATCTACAAACAGGCCCACGTATGGGTCATCCAGCGGCGTGTCAAGAAAACCACAGGAGCAGGTGAAATTCTTTTGTTTTTTTCTTTGTCATTTTGACACAGGGTCTTACTATGTAGTTCAAACTGACCTTTGGCTCACTTTGTAGCCAAGGCTGGTTTCAAAGTTGTAAATGATTCTCCTGCCTCAGCCTCCTAAGTCCTGGGGTTATAGGAGTGCACCATCCTGAGGGGTTTAACTTTCTTTCTTTCTTTCTTTCTTTCTTTCTTTCTTTCTTTCTTTCTTTCTTTCTTTCTTTCTTTCTTTCTTCTTCTTCTTCTTCTTCTTCTTCTTCTTCTTCTTCTTCTTCTTCTTCTTCTTCTTCTTCTTCTTCTTCTTCTTCTCCTTTTTTTGGTATGAGGGATCGAACTTACAACCTCATGCTTGACAGGCAGGTACTTACATCACTGAGCTAAATCCCCAGACTGGCAGGTGAAATTCTCAACACCATGCCAGCAAGAGGTCTGCCTCTCCTTGAGAGGACAGGCAGCAGCTGAGCCTGTACCCAGGATAGGAGGAATGCAAACTCAAGCCAGATGTGGTGGTGCTTGCCTATGATACCGTATCTCAGGAGGCTGAAGCAGGAGGAGCTCTACAAGGCTGAAACCATCCTGAGCTACATAGTGGGCTCAAGGTTGTCCTAGACTACATAGTGAGACCCTGTCTCAAAAGAAGGAAAAAAGCCCAGCCTGGGCAAATTGCTGAGACCCTATCTCAAAATAAAAAATGAAAGAAAGGAAGCAAGCAAGAAAGAAACAAAAGGGCTGGGGATATAACTTAAGTAGCTCAGTGGTAGAGTGTCCCTGGTTCCTACCCCTAGTGCAAAGGAAATTTAAATATAATTTAAAAATTAGCAGAAATTTAAAACTCAATTAGTAGCCTGTTGCTATATTGAGACAGGCTATGTTCACTATCTGTCACATAGACTGCTAAACTCATTCAACCTTGTCTGCCAGTGACCGGTTGCTTTGCACAGATGCCAGGTCAACTTGACCCCATTCAGAGGCACTGTCTGCATTTCTCCACCTAAAAATGTATCCTGTTTTCCAACATGTTTGAAGGACTTTCTTCCTAGAACACACTGGCCCAGTTAAGGACACATTTAATTCTACCTGCTCTGCTAAACACCCACTCCCAGAGTTTTCTTGTCTTAAGATGAACAATTCCTTTTAAGTAAACCTGCCTAGAACAAATCTGCCTGACAACTTATGACTCAATTCATGTAAGCTATTATACAATAACCTGCTCTCAGCTTATGTATTTCCTGCTTGTGTATCCTACATAAACACACCCAAAGCTGACTCAGGGCTGGTGGTTTGAAACTGGATTTCCCACCAGCCCACTAACAAAATAGTTTGCCTTCCAACTCTTTGGTGCAAAGCATCTTCCTTTCAGACACCGTGGTGACCATTTGGGTCATTAGTGGAGACCTACTGGCTGCAATGGGAACTCACCCTCCAACCTGCAGATAAGAAGGTATGCCCTCTGGTCTTTCTTTTTAACACCAGGTCTCACTATGCTTTGTAGTCCAGGCTGGCGTCAAACTCACAATGATCCTCCTGCCTTAGTCTCCAGAGTTCTGGGATTATAGGCATCTGCCACCACACTCAGCTTCTTTGGTTATTTTCTTGGAGTCTCCTTGGTGGTCCAGGAACTGGAGCCCCTGCACAATGGCAGAGACCTCACTGGACCAGCTAAAGACAGAACACAACTGGTTTGGACCTTTGGACAAGGTAGGATTGGCCCAGAATGTCCTTCAGTCAGTCTGTCAGTAACCATCCCCTGTGTGGGATGGAAGAGGAACTGCTCACTCCTCACCTGTGCTAGGTGAATCAGTTTGGGTTTCATTCATACCTCACTCCTGGAATTGGGTGCTGGAATGTATTAACCTCTGTGTGCCTGCATATGAATATGTGGACTAAATGTGAACAGATGACATAAGCAATGGGTAGTTTTGTCTGTGCTTCATGGTGAACCACCCCATGGGATTCAGAGCTACGGAACTTGAGTGAGCCCCAACTTGCAGTTTTGCAGATTTGTCTATCCGGGCACCCTCAGCAAGCTCTCCTCAGAAGCTTGAGAGGACAAAATGGAGAACCTACCAATGCTTCTCCTTAGTTCAGATGGTCCCAACATTGGTGGGAACCAAGCAGTGAGGTGGGCACCTGCATGGTCTGTCCTTCAGGAGGGGCACCCACACTTTGTCATAACAACACTCAAAGGCAATATACACCATAAGAATTGTGTGTGGGTGCAAGCCAGTGGAGGTCCACTGCTATAGACTGCATGATGGAGAACTTCAGGAAAGGCTCCTCAGATGATTACTGAGTGCAAAGGAAACCTCAGTGGCTCTGCACCTTCTGTGATGTTGATTGGCCACACCTATGCCCTGCATGGCCTTTAGAGGGAACCCTAGATGAAGGAATCATCTGCCAAATCTCGGACAAGGTGATGGGCCTCTCACCAAACATCCACCATGGTCCATCCCCCCACATCAACTCCTGGCTTGGCCTGTGTCAGAACAGCCCATCTTGGCTCCAAGCCTCTGCCTGTAATGAAAAAGGGATTCTCCTAGTGATCAAAGCCAATTGGCTAGATCACAAGGCCCCTAAAAAAAGGTCCAAAGAGCTAAAAAGATTTACCTTATTCTACCTGGTGATCCCAGTGAAGACTTCCCTCCTCTGCATCTGGGCAGCCACCTAGACCTGCCAGGATCACCTAGACCTGCCACCACCTCCACCTCCCCAAGAGGCAGCTTCTAATCAGCAGCTAGCCATTTCTCCACATTGTTCTGCCCATCACCAGTGCCACCTATGGCACTGCCGTCTGACTCAAGCCTCATCTGCCATAGACTTTGCTTGATCCATCTCAAACTGCCCCTGTGGGCAGGGGAAAACAAACCAATTCAACTACAAACCTTTCATCTCCACGGACTTCCTCATCTGGAAATATCATACTCCCTCCTACTTGGAAAAGTCCTAGGCCATCATTAATCTGCTAACCTCAATCTTCCAGACACATCAGCCCACCTGGAATGACTGTCAACAAATCCTCCTGACTCTCTTCAATACTGAAGAGCACTGCCAAATCCAGGAAGGGGCTCACATTTGGCTTTGTGCTCAAACCCCCAACACAGCTGCTGATCCAAAAGCCTGGGTGAATTATTGGCTTCTTGTGACCAGGTCAGATTGGGACTATAATACATTGGAGAGCAAAGAGACCCTTGAATGGTATTTCTTGGCCCTCTGAGCCAGGCTCCAAGAGGGAGCGAAAAAAGGCAATAAACATGTCAAAGATTGCTGAAGTAATCCAAGAAAACACTGAGAGCTCAAAAAAGTTTTATGAGAGACTAAGTGAGGCCTGCTGAACCTACTTCCCGTTTGACCCATTGGTCTCAAAGCATAGGGGCAGCCACCAGTTTTGAATTGAGGCCCTTTTAGGGTCTGGTTATTACTCTGACCTTGGTGACATGACTGAGCTTTCTGGTACCTCTCAGGAGAAGCATTCCCATGATTTCAATCAAAAGAGCAGTTTAAAGGCATCAACTTTCTTTCTTTGTTCCCTTGCCTTGCTGTATTTTTATTATTTATTTATTTTTGGTGCCAGGGGTCAAACTCACGACCTTGTGCTTGCCAAGTAGGCACTTAGGCTGCTAAGCTAAATCCCCAGCCCCCTTGCCTTGCTTTATACAAGCCTTTTGGGCTATCTAAAGCAGCTGCGTGGCATTCATGCTGGCAAACCCATTGACTTTCTGAACCAGTCTCCAAATGTCTGGAGCAGATTGGGTCATGAAGACTGGATTTATCACCTGCTCCCTGAAGGGTACTTGAAAGCTCAGTCATGTCACCAAGGTCAGGGCAATAACCAGACCGTAAGAGGCCTCAATTCAAAACTGGTGGCTGCCCCTGGGCTCTGGCCCTAAATCAATGTGCCCAGGGCAAGCAACTGGGACACTGGAAACACAACTATCTTCTGTGCCTGAAAGATCAACAGGCATCCAGGCATGAGTTTGCCACTGCCTGAACCTCTGTTCTTGCTGTTTGATGACAGTGAGTAGGACAGACCAGGCTCCATTCCAGCGGGCCTCTGGGAGCCAATGCTCATAATCAAAATCAGGAGAAAACCAATGAACTTCATGGTAGATAGTGGAGCTGACCATAATGTCACTCAACTCATTGCACCCCTGACCTCAGAGAAACCCCAACTAATTGGGGCCGCAGGAATACCTTCTGAAAAGAGATTTTGCCTCCACTGGACTTGTGAAATTGGAGGACATCACATCAAACACCAGTTCTTCCTTTTTAATTTTTTTTATTTATTTAAACCTGGTAATAGTATACATGCTAATAATACAGAATTTCTACGTATCCAAAGCCCATCTTAAAACAAAAAGGCTAAAATGTTATAATTTCTTGATGGAATGTGAGTAGTATAAGATGATCTTGAGGAAGGAAAGGCCTTATTAGCAATATTTCTATTAAGTCATTAGTCTGCATAGTCTGTCAAACACCACCTCTTATATATGACTGAATGCCCCATACCCCTTTTGGGATGTGATCTTGCTAAACTGAGAGCCACCATAACCTTGAGTCCAGACAAGCTAGCCTCTTCTTACAACTGGAGACCACAGGCCTAATATTGACTTTAACAATTCCTGGAGGGCTGGAGATTTAGCTCAGCAGCATAAGTGCCTGCCATGCAAGGACGCAGTTGTGAGTTAGATCCTTTAGGTCGTGGTACAAAAAAAAAAAATCTCTGAGAAGAATGGCAACTGTGTCAAATCAAACATACAACAAACAAGGATCCAGAGACTTTAAAAACTCTAATACCAGATAGGTGTAAAGATGGCGGACCAGTAGGTAGCAGGAGAGGGACCCTCTCTGAGAGAGACAGCTCAAATGCCAGAATAAAACACCCTGGAGAGACCCAAACAGAGAGAGATGGACTCTCACAACCCACAAAGAAACTAAAGTGCAAAAAACTGCTCAAATATGAGGTCCTGGGGTTACCATAAGAGAAGTTAAGATTAGCGAACACAGTGCACTCCTCGAGCCGCCTGAATCCCTGCCGGAGACCTGACAAAGCAATCCACACCAAAGTGACTGGCTTGAGCTGCCAGAGCGCGGAGCTGAACAGCCCTGCATGTGGCTCGCCCGGACCAGCCCTGCACATGACCCACCCAGAGGCACCGTGAATTTGCACCGCAGCCGCGCTGAAGTTGGAGGTCGGGGAGCCCAGCAGTTCTCGGGGACCAGCATCAATACACGGTAAGTGATGGGAATAAGACGCTCCCACGGGAAAGGGGAAACCGACTGGACAACATGTTGGATTTGGGCAGGAGAGCCCTAACTCCATAAGGAAGTGGCTTCAGTTGGTTGCTACCCTCGTCGAGCAGATTGGTGGAATCTGCTTGGACTATGCCGCGCACCTGGCTGGGACCCAGTGAGTTGCTACAAATTAATTCCCTGAGATCAGCGCACACTGACGCAGTGAAGGCCTGCAAAGGTTGACTGGCCCGTAGGGGAGGAGCCAGCGCACACTGCCTGTGCCTGAACTTTAATCTCTGATAACCAACTGAAGAGGGCTAAAGCTCCTAGCCTGCGCCCTCTAGAGGAGCCTTAACCAACAAGAAAAGGGTCTGGGAATTACACTGTACACTTGTATGGAAGGAACCAAAAACATGATGAAAGGGAGAAATAAGAAAAAACCTCCAGCCCCCAACCCTGAGAACATTGATCCAGGAGAGGTAAATACAAAAGAGATTGAGGGCAGCAAAAATGCAACATCAAACACAGCATTAGCGG
>PVJX010046394.1:0-12305 GCA_004027295.1 Dolichotis patagonum | reverse complement strand
CCTCAGTTGATGGGCACTTAGGTTGTTTCCAAGATCTGGCTATTACAAATTGTGCTGCTATAAACATGGGTGCACATATATCACTGTGGTATGATGTTTTCAGTTCTTCTGGGAATATGCCTAGAAGCAGAATAGCTGGGTCAAATGGGACTTCCAAACCCAGCTTTTTGAGGAATCTCCAGACTGACCTCCACAGTGGCTGCACCAGTCTACACTCCCACCAACAGTGCAGAAGAGTTCCCAAAAGGATTAATTTTATATACATGCTCTGGGGCATTTGATGTTCTTAAGTTTTATTCTTCATTTTAAAAAAAAATGCCTGGCAAGTGCAAGGTACTTCAATCCCTGGTACCAAAATATAAATAAAAAACTTTAAAAAAAAAAGTCCCCTCTGTTTACAAGGAAGGTGACTTGCCGTTAAAAAAAAAAAAATGTAATGTGAGTATATTCATGGAAAGTGTCACTTTGCATTTCCCCCAGTTTCACTATTACCAGTATTTGCTATATTATAATTCAACTTTAATATATTTATTCAACAAGGTGGTGAGTCAGAACTATATCCTGGCAAGAAACACCATGGATACATTCACACAAAATGAGTGTCATGGAAATACAGGGCACCATGACTTTCTCATGCTGGGCAACAACCTCAAGTTATCTTTTATGCTTACAGAAGAGGTTCCAGCTTACAGAAGAGGTTCCAGATGAACCAGATGAAATAGAGGGTTTTGTACAAGCAAAATCAAGCATTTGGTATCATAAATCAGGGCAGTCAAGTATCCCCCCAAATGGGAAAGGGAGTTGGCTAGGACATTAGGAAGAAATTAGCAGGTAGAATCTAAGTCTGGTCATGCCAACAGGGTGCTCTAACTGGCTAGAAATTCAGAAAACACAAGAAAGAAAAATAGCTATCACTGAGCTCAAATACAGGAAGGAAAATCTGCCTTCTCCCTAAAGAGAGACAATAGAAGTAATGTCACTAACAAATATGGGGAAGTTAAAACACACAGCAAATTGTTTGAAGAGGAAGTAGTACACTGAGTTTTGGAACTGAATTTAGGGTTATGGCAAGATTGTATATTCTATCAATATATGGAAATGTAAAAGCCAATCTTTTGCAAGATGAGGTACAGTTTCCAGGATCCATGCACAGATGAGAGTGGCTGGAACAATGAAAACACCTAGCCACCCATGCCCAAAAGAGAAGCAATAGAGAGCAATAAAAGGGATGATGCCAAAGATAAAGCCATGGTCACACACTTTTAGCTTAAAGTGTGGCAAGCAGGATACAAGCTGAAATGAATGCACTGCTGTATGATGACAACCCATAGTGGACATCTGACAAAGCTACAGCTCTGAGCAGTAACAACACTGTGCAGTCGATCCTAGGCTGTCTCTGAGTTACAGAAAAGAGAAAGAAAGTGTCAAGTAAACAGATTGTCATTGTGTCACATGGCAAATGGTATGGCCCATTCCTTTTCATGTCTATTTCCACTTATCTATAGAAATTCTTCCTAGCTAACAATATTTTCTGATGTGATGGGAAAAACCAGTTATATGGAAACTAGTAAACAATGACAACCCCAAGTTCCTGTCCGTGCAGTATTCTTTAATGCACTGTTTTTCCCATAAATCATTCCAGCACATAACTGAAGTCATTCAACAAGCATTGTTGCTTACTTATTGTATTCCAGGGACAAAGCATAAGCAATTCTTGCCCTGAAGTACTTCATAATCTAATACTATATATCCACAAGTACTGAATATTGTGAACTCTTGAACTGTAAACTCATGGTGAGGGGAAAATGAAAGAATAGAATATAGCGGATTCACCACTCTTTTTATCATACACTCACACCCTGAAAGCACATCTTGCAGAATTCGGTCTTTCAGACGTTCAGTGGTTCAGTGGTTTTGGTCAGCACAGGATGGCAGGGCAGCCAGAGATGCTGCATGGGAAGGGCTTGGCCATTGCCAATATAGTAATGATGACTGGAGGCTTCTGGGACATGTGAAGGGGTCAAACAAGCTTAACAAAAAGGCCTCCACTCTGTGCTGGGTGAGACCTGGAGGCCTACCCACTCTCTGAAGCCCATGCCCAAAGCTGGTATCTCAGGACCCAAACAGCTTTCCACTGCTGACTTCGGCCTCAGCCATCCTCACTCTTGTGCCTCCCACCCAGCCAGGGCTCTCAGTGTCTCCTGAGTTTAAGGGCAGCAAGGCCCACCTAGATGGTGCTGTGACTGATGCTCAGTAAGGCTTTGCTCAGGACTTAAAAGATAGGGACCACTCTTCTTCCTGGCCAGAAGCAAAGTTTATCACTGGTTATAAGAGGAACGGGGAAAGTGGGAAGAAACTGGCACAAGTCCATCACTATTACTGGTACGATGATTTTCAGGCATTAACCATCATCTGGCTAATACCCATGAGCCATTATTAAGTACCTGGTGTGAGCCACACCCTACATGAAGCACTGTAGACTAGAGGATGAAATAAACTGCAAACACAGGGCTTGCTTCAAGGAGTGAAACACAGCTTCTCTCTGGGAATTCATCATCTTCTAGAAAGGTAAGACATGGATTTAATAAGCAGTGCAAAAGGAGTCACAAAATTACATGTAGGTGCTTAACCAGTGGAGAAGAAAGGGACCACTGAGGCTTGAGAGAAGAAGACTGGATTTATGGAAGACACAGAACTCAAGCCAAGCACAATACCAGGCAGGAGGAAGGTAAGGATATATGGGAAAGACAATTCTTTTCCTAAGCAGGCATTTAATAGATGTTTAAGGGAGGAATAAACAAAAAGATGAGAGTGCAATCCACACAGATCCAACCACATGAGCAATTGCTGAGGCAAGACATCAAATCAAGTCAGGCAGAAGATGAGGCTCCCAGGGGCACAGTGGGAAGTAAGGCTGGGCAAGAGGAAGGGTCAGATGAAGGGAGGAATGGAATACTTTCTCCCAGGGCCATTAGGGAAACAGAAGGTTCTGGAACAGAGCATAAAACAACCTAAGAGCTTTGGGAAGAATGCAAAG
Organism: Dolichotis patagonum; assembly: GCA_004027295.1. Lineage (NCBI taxonomy): Eukaryota > Metazoa > Chordata > Mammalia > Rodentia > Caviidae > Dolichotis > Dolichotis patagonum. The sequence continues at coordinate 9,268 of PVJX010046394.1, read as the reverse complement.
GGGAAAAATAACAATTTTGTGTACTACAATTTAGAAATTAACCACACATTAGGGAAAATTTTCCAAAAGGAAAATTGTTTCCTATCATTTTCTTTTAAAAACCAATGTACATCACTCACCATAAAAGAAATACACATAATGCCTTCTACATAATAGTGGAAGGAATTTGTCCCCAAAGATCTTTTCTTTGTATAAATGATGCCACAACAATTGATGCTTCAATAAAAATGAATATTTATGAAATGTAAAATGACTTGGATTAACTTATTCCAATTTCACCCTCTAAATTTAGATTTTTAAATCACGCCAAAATGTAGATTTTGATTACAAAAGCAAGTTGGAGGGGAAAAAAGATGTACTTGACAAGAAAAAGAGAGCAAAATTTAGAAAAAAACTTAAGTATGACAAAAGATGATATAAAGGTGGTCAATTAGACTAAAAACAGTGGCAAGATCATCTTGAATATGGAGTTATTTAATTCAGGAAGGCAATGGAAGAACCAAAAAGCATGGTGTAAAAAAAAAACACTATGTGCCTCACGCATGCTTACTTTGCCCCCCAGGTCTCCCCAGCCATTAGTCTCCTAGCTATCCTCTCAAAGTTTCTTTAATAATACCTATTATTAGTTTTCTCCTTGTTCACACAAAAGTGAGCTTGCTATCTATATTCTTCTGACCTTGCTTTTTCACTTCACTCTGTGTCTGGCAATCCCTCCACACCCATTCATACAGACATCCAACATTCTTTTTACAGCTGCATATTCCATTGTCAGGATGAACCATAATTTATTTAACTAGCCCCTACTGATGGGCATTTGGGTTGTTTCCAATCTGGTGCTACTGCAAACAAAACTCCAGTGAATAACCTGGTACAGTCATCATTTGGCATGCATGCAAGTGTATCTGTAGGGCAAATTCCCAGAAATTGGATTCCTGAGTCAAAAGCTATCTGCATTTAAATTTTTGATAGATGCTGCCAAATTGCCTTCCATAAGAGTGGGGCCGATGTGCACTCTCGCCAGCAATGTACAAGAACTCATGGTTCCTTAAGAATTTACCAATAGGGGTATATTAGCAAAGCTCTGAATTTTTGCCAGTCTGAAAAAAGGAAAATGGTATTTGCGTTCTCTTCATTGTGAGTGAAGTTGAGCACCTTTTTTAGAAAAACATGTTTAAGAATCAAGTGTATCTCCTTTTCAGTAATCTGTCTTGCAAAACCTTTGCCTGCTTCTCTAATAATTGTTTTCCTGACTAATTTCCAGCAGCCTCTTAAGGAGCTCAATCCTTCACTGTAATATGTGTTGCACATACTTATCCCAAGCTTTTTTTAAAATTTTATTTAAAGAAGAAAAAAAAAAACAACAAAACTGAAAAAAAGGGTAGCAACAATACAGAATTCCAAAGGAAAAAAAGAAAAGAACAAAAAAACACTAAGAAATCACTACTTGATAAATTACATACTGTCATCTTGGAAATAGTTGTTGAAGTTAGAAAATTAAAGCATGCAAAGCAGACATTCAAACAGTGAGACTGCTAACAGTTCTGCTTAACGATCTAACAAAAACAGTAATATGGTCATCTATCTTACACCAAGCTGTCTTTTGACTTTCCTTATGGCAGTTTCTAATTTATCGATTGTTGACAACTTCTGATTTTCAAGTTACAGTTACAAAGCCTTTTCTCCTTTTCTTATACTTAGTTTCTTTTTTTTACATTTATCTAAATGGAAAAGTAGTTATACCCTAAAACTCTAAAACCAAGTTGCCTCAGTACATATCCCAGCCCCACTTCTTATTAGCTTTGTGACCCTGGATAAACCACCTAATCTCTCAGAGTCTTAATTTTTACATCCATAAATGAGGGACACTAGCAGTTATAGCCTCATCAGGTTATTGTAAAGATTCAATGTGTTAGCAAATGTAACTATTAAAGTGCTTCGTGTAGAATGTACTCAATAACTGAACTATTATTGTTGCATTATATCTATTTGGAATTTCACTTGGCTTAAGGAATGCAGTACAGATCCAAATTTTTGTCCCCACATGGCTACTCCATTGTCCCAACAACATTTACTAAGTTTTCCATCTTTTCCCATGGATTTGAGGTATTGCATTTGTTTTGCTTGTTTGTTTGTTTGTTTGTTTGTTTGTTGTACCAGGGGTAGAACTCATAACCTTGGGCTTGCCACGCAGCCACTCTGCTGCTGAGCTAAATCCCCAGCCTGAGATAGTGCAAATCTAATTGTCGTATCTTATCTAAACATGCAATACAATGTAAAATAATAACTAATTACTCCTCATACACCTGTTTGTATTTTGATCCAATTTAGATAGCCTGGGACAAATTACACACTAAAAAGTTTAAATGTTTGAATCTCACCTTCTTGAAAATTTACTATGTACCACACATAACAAAAGGTGAAAGTTAACTTAAGGATTAAAGAAAAGGTAGAATTTTTTTCAAAACAGGCAGGATGAAAGCTAAGATGATGACATTAAAGCCTAGGTACCAGGCTAAGCCCACATTCTTGTCTTCATTCATCTGTGGAAGAATCTCTAATATTTATTCATTAAGACAGAAGTAGGCCTCTGGGCTGAAACCAGTGTTATTTTCTCATATTAAGGAAGTAGCCGTCTATTCATATCCTGTTAAGCATTATTATTAGGAATAATTGCTAAATTTGATCAAAGAATTTTTCAGTACCTGGGGGGATATATATATCATTTTTTCCTTATATTAATTAAAAGATAAGCTATAATAATAGACTTCTTATTATTAACACATAATCTTTATATTCTATGGTAAATCCCCTACTGGATTCTATTTACTCATATTTATTCAGTATTTTATATCAATATTCTTAGGTGAAACTGGTCTGTAGTTTTCCTGTTTGTGTAGGCTTTATCAGGTTTGATTTCAAGGTTAGGCCTGCTTCTTATTAGGAATTGGGATGTTTCTTTCAACTTAAATAGTATCGACATTACCTGATTTCTGAATATTCAGTACACATTCTATGTCAAATTGTCTGCACACGGTGCTATAGGAGGTGTTGCCAGTGACATTATTTCCTCATGAAAATCAAACTGTTTAGATTTTCTACTTCTTCTGGGTCACTTTGAGCCAATTACATTCACTTTAAAATTATCAATTCTGGGCTGGAGATGTATCTCGGTGTTAGAGCATATGCCAAACATGTGAGCACCTGAGTTCAATCCCTAGCATCATAAAAGAAAAAAATACCATCCAAATTTTCAAACTTATTTTCAAGGAGTTGGGTAAATAATATCTTATGATTCTGTAAATTTTCTGTTTCTGATTCTTCCTTTCAAGTCTCCTTTTATGTGTTTACACTGTTTATTACACCAGTTTATCATTTATACATTTTACTGCTGTAACAATTATTTTTTCAATGATCCATTAATATATTATTCTACTATTTTTCTATTTATACTTAAACTTCTTATAACTCCAGCACTCTGTTTCCCTCCTCCCTGCAAAAAGAGCATCATAGGGGAAGAAAAAGTGAATTTTATCAAAGAATGTAAAAGCCAGAAAGCAGAGATTTGGTGGCACACACCTGTAATTTCAGCACTCGGGAGGCTGAGGCAGGAGGATCATTGCGAGTTTGAGACCAGCCTGGGCTACAAACTGAGCTCAAGGCCAGCCTGAACTGCATAGCAAGACCCTATCTCAAACAAACAAACAAACAAACAACAAAAAAGCAGAGATTAAATGCTACCTGTCAAAGTTATTCTAAGTGACAGTTTCAAATCCTGTATACCTGATCAAGAAAACAGATTAGCAACATTTCCAATATGAAAAAAAGTTCCCTATATAAAATCTGGGCTTTTACAGTAATAAATACACTGGAAATAAGATCAATTCTCGTTATAATGAACTCACATTTTAACATCATAGGCAATACTCTGAGATTTTAATTATGAGCCTTCCACCTCCTGCTTATCTATCCAATTGCCCACCAATTCCATTCAACAAGCATGAATTCCCCCTTGCCTTCCCTCCCTAAATTTTCGGAGCATTGCTTGTGCTTTGTAACCAGGCCTAAAGCAGAATGAGAAGGCCAGGCTCTCTGCTGTGCACCCCATCCACCAGGCAGTGTTGTCCAGAAGTCACCTGATCCTGAACACAGCATTCCCCCCAGCGTCAGCTTCAGCCAGTCACTGTTCATGTTTTGATCCATCTTAGGTAGCATGTGAGAAATCAGATGTTTAAATTTTTGAAGGTTTAAATCTACTACTGGGCAGCTGTTGACAAAAGTCTGGAAGTTTCATTAAGCATACAGTACAAAGAAGGAAAGATTAAAGTTAAATGATGACCTTTAGCACCAAAGGCATTTGTGAACAGTCCATACCAGATACCAGATTTAGCAATGTCACCAAACAGGCAAGCCTTGTCTTCCAAAAGTTGATACTTTAGGCACAGAGCTTTGAAAGAGTCAGATGCGAATAACAGAGACAGGTGATAAAGAGAAGCGAGCAGCTGACAGGATGGAAACTGGAGTAGAAAACAACTCAACATTCAAAATAATATGAAGTCCATACCTTTCAACTGTACAGTCACCAAAACCCATTAACGACATAATAAGGTTCGTGTATGGGGCTGAACCCAAGGGAAAACCCCCTCTAATTTCACTTGCCTTTAGTAATTTGCTTTTAGCTGACTTTAAAAATCATGATTTCTGGAGGTCACACACAGTATATTATTAGTCTTCTAGTAACTCTGCTGTGAATAGTACCTCTGATGGGTGGGTTTTGACTGTAGCCATCCTCAAGGTTCAAAGAAAACTTAGCCTCATATCCTCCACTGTTAGTTACTTTGTCACTGCTGGGACACAGTGCCCAACACCCACAACTTAACCACTTACTATCCAATTACTCAAATACAGGATGACCAAAAAATTCACTTTTTCATTAATGTGTATAAAATAACAGGAAATTCAAAAACAACAATTTTATCAAATTTATTCCATATAAGAATCAACTGGTTGAAATGACACCTGCCCAAGCAATGCTTGAGACAGTACATTAGCAAACACACTGCCCAAGTAACACTCAGGGTAAACTGTCAAGTGGTCAAAGGAGAAAAGGCTCATTTTGGCCTACACCTTGTAGAGGTTTCAGTCCAGAAGCTGAAAGGCAGAGTGGCTTGGCCGAGAGGCACAGTAGAGGGGAGCTGCTCACAGCAGGACAGTGGGAAGCATAGAGTGGTCAAGGGAGGACAGAGGGAGATAGACCCTCCCAGGCCACACTCCCAGTGACCCACCTCCGCCTTACAACACATTCAGCTATGAACTCATAGGTGGACAAACCCTAATTGATGAATATCACACTCCTGTGAGCCAATCACCTCCCTGAAGCCCCACCTATGAGCACTTGAGACTTTGGGGGGACATCTCAATATAAACTGTAACATCCATGTTATATTTAAACACGCTTCTACCTTTGCTAGAAAAAAACCAGTTCCTCTCTGAGCACACAGTCTTCATTGCTCACTTAAAGAGTATCTGAAACTAGCAGTACGAGGTTGATTTATCCAAAATTTCGCTAATCTCACTCCACCCTCTTCCATGGCTGATGACACAAAAATAAGAAAAATAAGATAAGAAAAATTAAGCTACTTTCACAATTTGCAGGGGCATCCTGACCTTGTGACTATGTGCCAGATCAACAGAGTACCAATCAGCACATTTGCAGCATCCTGTTCCAGACCAGGGAGGGATCCCATCAATCATTTCCTAACCTAAGGCCCTATTCTTTCGGCCTTTTCTAAACAGAAAAGGAGCTTAAAACTTGACCTGACTTAAGATGGTCTTCCAGGACACTAATCTAGTATCTTTCTGGTTTTGCTAGCTTACCAGCTTAGTGTAAATACTGTTGGGCAAAAGTTAAAACAGTTGAACAAGAGGGACATATGGACTGTAGACTTGGCTCTACTGTGAAAAGACAGAAGACCCCAGAAGTATTGTGTGGATATAAAAAAAGAAATTGTCTCTATCCTACAAGGTTTGTTAATCTTTTAGCAAAAGTGTCACTGATAGACTGAGATATTGTTTGGGAAGATGTTGGTCAAAAGAAAGCTAAACTAAATTTGGCCTGACCTCAATCATGAACTGCTTTGGACATATGCTCAACAATTGTTGAATTCTTTCTTTCTTTGGTGCCTGAAGGGCATAGTGAAGACACTGTAGTAAGTACAAAGGAAGAGTTGACCAAGCAGAGGAAGTGCAGCCTTTAGAAAGCACTGCTTTATAAATACTGGTTTGCAAAAGAGAAGTTCTAAAGATATGTTTACAGTTTAGATAACTGGTTATATAGTTTATATTTTTAAAAATAATCTGTTTTTTAGGGCCAGGGGTTTAGCTCAGTGGCGTTAAGTGCCTGCTTGGCAAACGTGAGGTTGTGAGTTCAATCCCCTATACCAAAAAAAAAAATTTTTTTTTTCCTATCAGACTCAGTCTCTGCATTTGAGTAAAAATAAACTTCTAGAGCTGAGAATGACTGGATGAATTCATTGGGGGGACACAGAACAGAAACAGCTAATGAGGTTATAAGAAAAAGGTCACACGATTTCCAAACCATCTCATACCCCAAAGGGCTTTACCTTTTCCAATCTCACACTGTGCAGTAAATATACTATTACAGGCAGTTAATATGACAGAAATTAACATGCAGTCAAAGAGAGACTGGACCCTCAAGGAAGTCAGCACAAAAATGAAGACGTCAGAACACTGGCTGGAGGCAAATTCGAAGAGAAACAGGCCTCAAGATAGACATGCAATAGCCAAGTTTGCATGCCTCCCTAAAGGAAAAACAGTAACTTGAGATTATATTGTAAAGATCACCTGGTCCAGTAAATCCAGCTAGGCATCAGTCACCTATGCCCACGTGGGTGACCAAGTTTCCCTGACCATATGGACCCATCACTTCCCAAAAATGCCTTTGTTCTTTCCTTGTACCTTGGCTACATGACTCGTTTCCCTATTGGCTCAATATTAGCTATGCAGCCCTACTTGTAATCCCATGGGTTGACTGTAGTTTGACATGAGTTGTACCCACATTGTGACTTTGCTGTATAAATTACCCCCCAACAAAGGGCCTCAGTGACCAACAAAATCCAGGAGCTATTCTTGCCTTGTTTCCAATAAAACTTTCCTAATTTCTTCCTTACATAATTCCTCAATGTTGTGGGACCACAGACTCAACATATTTGACATCTAACAGGCAGAAGTTACATTTTTTCCTATATCAATATGACAAACTCCTGAAGTGACTTCCTCTTACACTCAACAATTTTGGGGGTTTGGGGATTTAGCTCAGCGGCATAGGTTCCTGCCTGGCAAGTGCGAGGTTGTGAGTTTGATCCCTGGTACTGAAAAAAAAAATTATTTAAGGTTAAGAAAAATAGAAGAATTTTTAGGAAAAATTTTAATGCAGGATTTCTTTGGCATTCTGCCACATGTAAAAGATTAAACACCGCTAGATCTCCAACAGTTCTACACCAGTTTCTGATGAACTGCAGCAAGCATTCAAATCCACAAAGCTTGCCTTACAGAGAGGTATTGGGCTCATAACAGTACCTGATTTAGTATCCAAATATGCAGACTCCACCTGCCCCATCCCTACTCCCAGCCTAGCCCCACTTTACCACAGAGTGAAACCTCTGCTGCAGGGTAAGGCAGCACACTGTGGTAAGGCAATACAGGTTGATTATCATTCATCAGGAACGCTTAGGGCCAGGGATACTTCAGATTTCAGATTTTGTCAGACTTGGGCACATTGGCATAAACATAATAAGATGTCTTGGACATGGGACCCAAGCTTAACCACCAAACTCACTTGTTTCATATACACCTTATACACACAACCTACAGGTTACTGTATACAATACTGTTAGTACACCTGCATTTTTGACTGTGACACATCCTATTTGAAATTTTCTGCTTATGATGTAGCATGGTACTCAGTTTTAGATTGTGAAGCATTTTAGATTTTCAAACTAGGGAATCTCAATTTGTACTACTCAAAGTATGGCTCTGGTATAGAAAAGTTTATTTAATCAGCTTATAAGCAAGGAATCTAGCTGGGGTGGGAGGGTGAAGGAACTAAGAATTGCCTGACCAGCCACGTTAACAAGAATAAAAATAAGAATAGACAGTGAACTAGAACTTCCGACCAAAAATGAATTTTCTCTGGCAAAATGGAATGCAATTAAAGGGGGATATAACTCTCTACTAAAGGAGGATGCAACCACTCCCTACTAAGCGCCTGAGTTTTGAAGAATTTAAAATACAAAACAATCAGGTTTTTTCCTCTTAAATTCTAGTTTCCTTTAAACCCTACATATTGAAAAACTGGGTTAGCCTGAGTTCCAACTGGTCATTTTAATTCCACAGAGCCACCTTTGATAAGCAGCCGCTCAACAACTGAGCAATTCCTGTGCTCTGCTTATGTGTAACTAGCTCTGGATTGAAGGGCCATGAGGTCACTCACTCAGGACCCCTCCTGGAAATCCAGGAGCTATTCTTATTTCCAGTAACTGTAACTTTGTCCTTTTGGTTGGAGACTTCAGTCCTTAATCTTGTGAGACCACAAGCTCGGTAACACACAGTAACACTGGTATCTGTGGAGCCATGTGTATGTCACAAAAATTCAAAGTAAACTTTTTAAACGTTTACAGCTAGTTAACATTAGTGAGCATTCAAGTATATGAGCACTTTGCTAGTAGTTCCCTTTTATTGTATTTAAGTACTGACATGAGAATGAATGAAATGTTTGAAAAGTGCCGCTCTAAAATGACACCTCCGAAATAACTGACCACTAGAGCAGTCAGAGTAGCAGAAGGACGGGTGTGGGCGGGGAGGAGTTTCTCCCAAAGGCTTTACCACCCCGCAGCCCAGAAGGGAAAACCAGAGTAATTTCTGCAGCCAAAACGCAGGCCTGAGATCCAATGTGAAAACTGAAGCCTGCAGCGTTGGGTCTCATCCCAATGCTTCTCGCGACAACACACACCACCATTCTTGCATGAAGCCCAGGACCACAGCACAGAGAAGGCTGAGCCCCAGGCTGTCTGGCACACGCAAGGCAGGGGAGGGCGACCCTCCACCGCGCCTTTCTGCCCAGATCTCGGAGCCACCAAGATACTGCACTCCAGGAGAATTAAACCGACACATCAGATTTTTTTCACAGTGCTCAGTTCTGCATTAGGGGACAAAAGGTTAACGGGGAAAAAAAAAAAAAGCTCCAGCTTCT